>JAQIXD010001510.1:0-14622 GCA_034699985.1 Minunthozetes semirufus
CATAGAATGTAATAGCTGAGCATGTTCAAAATTTTCTCAAAAATGTCATTATTAATTTCAAAGGTAAAGGTTATGATAAATTTAATGTTACTAAACAAAATTTGCTAACTTATTAATCACAGATTTTGTGAATCATTGTCTAAATGGTCAGAAACTTTCCATGATATTTACAATAAATTATAAGCTCGAAAAATAGAAACCCTTATCATTTTGAGGCTCTCTGGTTATGTCTAATAACTATAGACGTAAAGTATACACAAAACTAATTTGATTCATTGGTTGCAACTATTTTTGAGACTCATCTCTAATATCTAATCAAAAATAATGGGTTAAACCGACTCTGAAGATACTGAAGACGCCGAATATCCCAAAAAAGTTAATTATTCTTAGAAATAGCCGTTTGGGAGAGGGTTTTGGCTAAGTTATGGCTAAATATGTGTCAGGACTACTACTTTTGGTGTTGGCATTGGCACAGAATAAGGAATTTAAATACTTCACACCTCTTCGCGAAAATAAGTTTCCCATCGGAACAGAATACTTATCTAACGAAACAATTATTTTAAAGAAACGGAGGATAACTTAAAGAGATGTTTCTGGAATGTTTTGACGGGTGTGTCTCATATTAAATATGAAATTGAAATGAAATGAAATAGGCCACTTTTTCAGCAAATTAATTATTCATGCATTTTATTGTAGCGAAAAACAAGAAATAGATTAAACAAATGACTTTTGAAGGCTATTGTCAGACTTTTTTCTATGAATTATTAATATTCAAAATAATTAAAATAATTTTAATTATTTCCTGTATTTCAATAGACTTTGAATTCTTATCTATAGTTTTGCCAAAATTTCACTCAATTGATATGATATTTGAATATCTTATTTAGTTTTTTAACCAAGATAATTATGCGGCAATTAGAAGTAGTGTCAATTTGATGCATTAAAAGCAATTGAATTTATTTTTCATTAATCATTGGCTTAATTGTGAGAAAGTACATTTATCTAACTCAGTCAATTTGTACGTGTGAAAGTTAAAATTCAATTTTGAAAAGTTCATGTAGATTTAATAGAGATTTAACAAGTTCAATTAATAAAAACTGAACTATATAATTTGCGATTCTTTATCAACATTTGCAAATAATGAAATGTAGCCTTAAACATTTTACTTTTTCTTTCACAATAAATAAGATTTATTCAATTAATCAAAAGCTTATTTATCTTGCTAAATGAAGTTTAATTTAAATTTTTCTCTGTTTAAAGTCAACAAAAAAAATAATAACTTGATTCCCATTTTTGCCATCAATTAAAAGTTTATTTCTATGATTGGTTTGGATTTTATTAAAAAACCAAGAATAAAGATAAAGATGTTTTTTCTCTTTCATTCTATTTGCCGTATTTTTAAATTAATCTCTGGTCTGAAAAAATCGGATTAATTGCTCATTAAATTGAGTGTTAAATAGGAGTCAGTTCTTAGCTTTTGAACAATTTTTGCATTTATTTTGTTTTTCGGTTTTGTTTTTCAGCTTTTGATGTATAGATAGAGATTTGAAGAAATGTCATTTTTTGTCAGAATATATCATTTTATTACTTAAATAGAAGTTTAGAAATAAAATATTAATTGAAAATATGTTTTTAAATCTGATTTAATAAATTATTAATAATTTCAAAGTTCGATAGCTTTGTCAGAAATAGCAACAAAAATTGAACAAGATCACTGAAGAGATACCACTAATTTGAATAATTGGATCATTCATTGGGACTCAATATAAACGGAAAATTGAATTATAGATTATTTTAATTGCTTTCAGAAGTTTAATTGCAATCATTAAAATGGCTTTACTTATCGAACGGCGATAATCAGATTAATAATTGTCGAAATTGTACAATCTGTACATGCTCAAATTGCTCACATACATTATGCTCACGTTTACTGGCGTTTCCATCGATATTCTTTTTTGTACACAAACTGATGTTCTCTGTTTTTTGTTCTAGATCCATTTATTTTATTTACAAGCTTTTTTTATTTGTTTTTAGTCCCAACTCAGTAGAATTAAAATGATTAAATCAATAGTCCTTGGCATTTTGCTATTTTCATCGCAATTTCATGTTCTATTTGAAGCTATTTGTTGAACAAGTTTAATATTTATTTTTAGACGATAAGAATAATGTTGGAAGTGTCACCTAGAGCACTCCATTTAAAATTGGTAGAAAACATTTCAATAACAAATCGAAAATTAAATTCAATTTTCAGGATAAGTCTGGAAAAAAGTGTAACAAATTCTAAAAAATTCTAAAAACGGGTTATTTTCAGACACTCTTTGCGTCATATTTTCGATAAAATAGTTTTCGGTTAAATTCAATAATCAAAGTATTGATAACAAAATGAGTTAAATTCGGTCTAAAAACTGGAAGATTTCAATCACCCGATTGTTAGAGGAATGCCTAACAAACTGATGAACTGTGTTTTGCATGGATATAGCTCGGGGTTGTTTTGACGGGAGAAAAAAAATACTTAAAATGTCATTTACAGGAAGATTTCACGCCTCGTCCTATCGATGGGATGTGCTAATGCCTGTACCAGACAACTGTTGAGAGAATAAGTTTAGAAAACTTATATAAAAAACTGAATCCATTTGTGAATTGAGTTATCAAAAGATGAATTGAAGAGATGGTAACGAATGGTAACGAAATTTTGGTTCAAAATTAATATTAAGTAATTTTTTCGTCTCAAAGATAAGGCTCTGAATTAAGTTAAGAGAGATTTATAGCACTTTTGAAGACAGAATTCAACAGAAAAAGGAACTCAATTACGGTATACATAGCAGTGAAAACCTGTGATTTGAATTCAAGATAAACCAATTTATTATATTATTTTTGTTGTGCAGCTGGCCTTTTATAAAACAAGATGACCACGCTAGAATAGGGTGTCTCCTACATGACTTACCGTTCAATGTTTAGTAAATCCAGAAAGTAAATTGACCTGTTCAATGGCAACTTCTTTAAGAGTATAAATTCAATCGTTAAATGAATTCTTCGGGTTTCTTCTTAGTTGATACTTGATTTGCAAGTTAAGTCATTAAGTTTATTAACATATTATTCTGAATGCCTGAAAATAATTCATTAAAATACTGGAAAATCAACCGAAAATGCATCTGCTTTCATATAAACCGCTTCTGAGATATAAATGAATCTAGTTAAACTCAACATTGAACTGCCTGTGACTACCCTGGTTAGTGTGGTTTAATCTTTTATGCAAATGTAGTCTTGAAAACTAATTTTCGAAACTCTATATAAATGACAAAATTTTTACTTTACTTAACATTTATTTAAATTGATTTCAAATTATATTTTGTTTTGTTTCTTCGCATAAATTCATTGAAAAAATCAATTTAATTAAGAAATCAATAGTTTTCAATAGTATTAAAGTAAGTTAGTTCTGAAATGAGCTACACTTTTAACCTGAGAATATCATAATTTATTTCCCAATTTATTTGATTTAGTCTCTAATCAGTGATATATTTAACTAATTTTGTCTGAAATTTCTTAGACTTTTAGACTTTTAATGTGTTTTTCATTAAAATCACTTTTGATAAGAGTTTCATAAATATGTTTTGATTTTATTTTTGTATTTTTATTATTATTTTCTCTTAATTTTTGTGAATTAATTATACAATAAATTTGATTCAACAGAACTTATAGATGAAAAAGAGTTGAAAATCTAATTTAATTCATTAAAACTTTTTTGTTGAAACATTTTCATTGATAACTTTGTTTTTTTCATTCATTCAACCGATGATTTGATTAAAATAATTGTCAATTAAATCAATTTTATAACTACTTAAGTGTGTTTTTCCTGAATAACACTAAAATTATCTTGATTGTTATAATGGGACATTTATATTTAACACCAAATAAATAAGAAGAATCAATAAGAATAAGTTTAAGTTGTCTAAACGTTTGTGGTGTTCCCTCATCTACTGATTTGACTACAATTCTTGCTGAATTGAGTCTTTTATCATGATAAATTATAATGGGTGACAATTTGTATTTAAAGCCTGACATATATAACTGGTCACTTTATTTTAGTCAATTCCTTATCACTTGTAGTGATTTAATGCATTGATAATTAGTAAACCATTATCCAACCCCTAGTTATAAAAAAGTGCTTTATTTTATTTTATTGAAAACTATCATTAATTGGGAATGAGTCAAATCTGATCCAATTCACAATATCATTTGTCAAAGATTTGAGTAGATTAACAAAGGATCAAATGATGTTATCCGTATTTATTTGTTTCATTCACACTAATTAGGGTTTTGGTATTAAACAAACTTTTTTTAAACACATTTTAAAACAAAAGTTAATTAATTAGTAATAAAAATAATGAGTCATTTATAACATTTATAGCCATTATTAATGAACTATAGCTGATAATTAACCAGGAGTAGCATTAATTTATAATCATATCTTCGACTTAATATGATTGTCTTAATTGATTAAATTTAATTCATTTTGATTTTCAATTCAACAAAACTTATTTAACAAATAGTGCACTCTTTTGGCCACAATTTTAACTAAAGATAATTAATTTGTTTACACTTTTCTTATCAGATATTCTTTATTGTTTTGATAGAAATTATATTAATTGTTCTCTCATTTTATAAAAGATGCAAATACTGGACAAATACTACCTCTCTTTGACAGCATTGGTCACAATCGCCTTTCAGTTGGTCTTCTTCGCCATTGCCTTCACTTTTCAATTTGACAAAGTATTTAAAAACTCTGTTCAACTGAACTGAAATAAGGATTTATAAAATTAAGGTTTGAATATCAGAATTGGTAGAGCATTAATCCTAGGATTATAGTAAACCTTAATCTTATAAATCTTTAAACTCAAAAATGTTTTTCATAAGCAAATAGCTGTCAACTGAACTGATTTCGTTGTTTAGGTAACAGACTTCAGCGGTTCCACCAATTTTCTTGCTCTGGCACTACTGGTCCTGTTTTTAAATGGCACTTATTATAAGAGACAAATAGTTTTGACGTCACTCACAGTCTTGTGGTCCATAAGATTAGCAGCTTTTCTGTTGATTCGGGTTTTGATTCGCGGAAAAGATTCCAGATTTGATGAAATGCGCGCAAAGTTTTGGGCTTTTCTCGGGTTTTGGGTCTTCCAAATGGTATGGGTTTTTACTGTCTCACTGCCCGTCACTTTGAACAACGCGGCCAAACACGACACTCCCCTAAATTGGTTCGATTTCATCGGTTGGACCCTTTGGGTGATAGGTTTTCTCTGCGAAACAGTGGCCGATCTCCAGAAATTCAACCACAATATGACACCAGAAGATACTCGGCCTCCATTTCTGGCAACTGGACTCTGGTCGTGGTCCAGACATCCCAACTATTTCGGGGAAATACTTTTGTGGACCGGAATATTCCTGAGCTCTTGTAATGCCTATAGAGTGGCTAATAATGAGATGCGTTGGGGGTATTTGGCTGTCCTCTCACCGGTGCTGACCTTCCTTTTGCTGATGTTTTTGTCAGGCATTCCTTTGGCCGAACAAAAGTCTGACAAACGGTATGGAAAACTGGCCCAATATTTAGACTATAAGCGGTCTACCAGTCCTCTGATACCATTCCCGCCTCAACTGTACAAAAAACTGCCGACTCTTGTAAAGCAGTGGCTATTCTTCGAGTTTCCCATTTATAACAAGTATTTCGAAACTGAATATCAGTCAACAGATCAACAAAACTAATGATTGCTTTCAAAATACTTTTTCAGGAATTTTCGACAAAAATATGACTAAAATTGGTTTTTATACCAAAGATATGAATGAATTAGAAATTAGTAATCAATTGATTTCAAGGAATATATGTATTTATACAGAAAATTGTGATCTCTTCCTATATTTGATCCTAAAATTTGATTAAAAGACATTTTTTAAATCAGTGGATATATATCAATAAATAGCAGATTATTAACTCATTTAAACCCAATTATTAAACAATACTTTTATTTTGTCTCAAATATTGAATCAATTGATTGTATTATCTGTTGACAAACCACTGATGGAGAAGGAAATGAATTAATGATATTCGAGACTCTGGATTCATTGTCAAAGTTTTCAGCAGTAAGTCTTTGAGTGCTTGGGAACAGTCATATCCCGAAACCATATTTACGACATATATTCTGTCGCTTTTTCTTTGAACGATTAATCTCTCGAAAGCACGAGCCCTGTCGTTGATATCCGGGTAATTCGGCACTTGTGATGGCATAAAGGGAAGGCTAGCGGTCAGAATGGAAAGGAGGGTACAGCCTAAAGAATAGACGTCAGCAATAATCATATCATAGGGCGCAGAGTTATGAGACTCTGGTGAAGCGAAATTAAGTGTACAAACCCTGTGTCTCCTCATTATCCGTCCCGAAGTATCTCTGTTTGAACGCTCCAACGAATTACTGAAATCACAAATTTTAGGCATCAATTGTCCGACCTCTGGGTTTTGAGTGAATTGCTGGGGAGTGTCTGTTGGAAATAATAGAATATTTGCTGTTTTGAGATCACCATGAGCTATTCCCAAATTGTGCAAGAATTGGAGCCCCCTTGCAATTCCGCGTATGATGTACCTTGCTGGATCTTCCGCCATTGGAACCCAAATAAGTTGATTCTGTGCGTTTCGGCGCTGCATAAACATAAATAAATCACCGATTGCTGTCAATTCTGATATTATATAAACTCTGTGGTTATTTAAACCCAAAGATTGGTTCTGGAATACCTCCTGGAATCTGAGCACAAAATTATTTGGATTATTGATCAGTCGGTTCACAATAGTCACTGAAAAAGAGGTAAATTTGATTAAAAATTTGAAAATGGATTTAAACAAAACTAACACTCAGTTTGAATGGAATACGCGGTTGAACTCAATTCCCCGCATTTCAATACTTTGATGGCACAGACCTGGTTTTGTGGATGTCTTCTTCCTTCCATTACTGCACCAAATGAACCAGAAGAAAGTTCTCTCACTATTTGATAGGATCTGTTCCGCAAAAACTGAACGTCAATGTTATCTATTGCTTGAATTTGTGGCGGAGAAGGAACCTGAGGAATATCTTGTAATTGTGGTGAGAAGCTCAAGTGCTGAAGACCAGAGGCACCTATTGTGCTGCTTCTTATATTCAGATCATCAAACTGTTCTGGTGTCATAGGTGTAACAGTATTTGGGGTGTGAGGGGTAAATGGTGTAACTGAATACTCACTCTCGAGCCCAACGGATCTTATTGTTGAGGGCGAAGACATTGAAGTACTCCTATGCATCCCATACTGACCACTACTGGCTGTTGCAGTACCATCACTACTACTACTACTATTACTCCGATATAACTCTTTCTGACCACTACTCGCTGTTGCAGTACTACTGCTACCACCACTTCCACTACTACTTCCACTACTACTTCCACTACCACTTCCACTACTACCGCTACTACCACTACTACCACTTCCTGATGCACTTCCTTGTGGCGATTGATTGGAACGCCTTTTTCTGTCCATTTTTTAATTATTTTGAAATTAAAATAATTTTAATTAAAATTTTCTAAAAATATTTAAAACAATAATTCATTAGAAAAACAAAATTTTATCGAAACATTGTTTCAAACAATTCATAAATTTGAATGAATTCATAGATTTTAAAAGATTATTCAATTAAGGAGTGACCAGGAATTGATATTTTAGTACAAATTGTATTCACTAAACATTACACAATAAACAGAAAATAATGATCTTTTTTCTATATTTGATCCCAAAATTTGATTAATCAAAAGATATCCTATAAATAAGTTGTGATATAATCAACAAATATCTGATTATTAACTAATTTAAACCCAATTATTAGAAAATACTTTTATTTTGTCTCAAATATTGAATCAATTGATTGTATTATCTGTTGACAAACCACTGATGGAGAAGGAAATGAAGTAATGATATGCGAGACGTTTCACTCGTTGTCAGAGTATTGAGCAATAAGTCTTTGAGTGCTTGGGAACAGTCATATCCCGAAACCATATTTACGACATATATTCTGTCATTTTTTCTTTGAACGCAAATCCTTTCGATAGCACGAGCCCTGTCGTTGGCATCCGGGTAATTCGGCACTTGTGTTGGCATAAAGGGACGGCTAGCGGTCAGAATAGAAAGAAGGGTACAGCCTAAAGAATAGACGTCAGCCATAATCATATCATGGGGTTTGGTTTTGTGAGACTCTGGTGCAGCATAATTGAGTGTACAGGTTCGGTAATTCTTCATTATCTTTCCAGAAGTAGCGCTGTTTGAACGCTGCGCCGCATTACTGAAGTCACAAATTTTAGGCATCATTTGGCCGACCTCTGGGTTTTGAGTGAATTGCTGGGGAGTGTCTGTTGGAAACAATAGAACATTGGATGGTTTGAGATCACCATGAGCTATTCCCAAATTGTGTAAGAATTGGAGTCCCCTCGCAATTCCACGTATGATATATCTTGCTGGTTCTTCCGCCATTGGAACCCAAATAAGTTGATTCTGTGCGTTCCGGCGCTGCATATACCTAAATAAATCACCGATTGCTGTCAATTCTGATATTATATAAACTCTATGGTTATGTAAACCCAATGAATGGTTCTGCAATACCTCATTAATTCTGAGCAAAAAATTATTCGGATTATTGATGAGTTGGTTCACAATAGTCACTGAAAAAAATGGCAAAAGTTTTGATTAAAAATTTCAAAATAGATTTAAACCAAACTTACCTTCATTTTGGATGGAATAAGTGGTTGAACTCAATTCCCCGCATTTCAATACTTTGATGGCACAGACCTGGTTTTGAGGGTGTCTCACTCCTTCCATGACTGCGCCAAAAGAACCAGAAGATAGAGCTCTCACAATTTGATAGGATCTGTTCCGCAAAAACTGAACGTCAATGTTATCTAATCCTTGAATTTGTGGCGGAGAAGGAAACGGAGGAATATCTTGTCTGTGTGGTGACTCATCAAGAAGAGGTGTACTACTTCTGCTTCTACTACTTCTACCAATACTTCTACTTCTTCTGGAAGTATCAGGCATATCTGGTGTATGTGGTGAGAAGCTCAAGGGTTCAAGAACAGGGGCAGTTCTTGTTCTACTGCTACCACTACTACTATTGGAAAAATTAAAAGGCTGTGGCGTAAGGGGTGTAACAGAATAATGTGGCGTTTGAGGTGTAACCGAATACCTGTCTTCGAGCTCAGAGGATCTTATTGTTGGCGGCGAAGAGATTTCACTACTTCTAACATCACTCGGAATGTCAAACGAATCTGGTGTCGGAGAAATCCTATTGTCAGTGGATCTTATTGATGGCCACGAGGAAGAGCTACTCCGATGCTGATCACTTCTCGCTGCTCTACTACTACTACCAGTAGATGATAACTGTTGGGAATTCCTCACAGTTCTATTAGAAATGTATGAACCAATTGATCTGTCACTATATGGACTTCTAGCCCATGAGGGGGTATTACTCCAATAAGACCTTCTGCTCACATCACTTGGTGGGTAAATATTACCGGTCATAAGAAAGGAAGGGGCGCTTACAGAGCTTTCCCTCTCACTTTCCTCGAGAGATAATTGCGGAAAAAGTACAGGATTTCTATCAAAATCATAATCAGTAGACGAATCACTGGAAGAATACTCTGGACTCGATCTTTGACCAGATTCTGAAATAGTAGAAGTATTACTGTCTTCTTGTGCATCACTGATCTCTTCCTCACTACTGCTAGAGATATACCCTCTTTTAGGAGCGCTTCCTTGTGGTGATTGATTGGAACGCCTTTTTCTGTCCATTTTTAAATAATATTGAGATTAAAATGATTTTAATAAAAATTTTCTAAAAATATTTAAAACAATAATTCATTAGAAAAACCAAAACTTTTGAAATTTTCCGAAAACATTGTTTCAAAAAATTGTTAAGTTTTAATGAATTCATAGATTTTTAGAGATTATTCAATTAAGGAATGACCAGGAATTATGAAATTTGGTGGAATTCAGGAAAAATTAAGTGTCGAAAATAAATAGAGGGATAGATTTCATATAATTTTTATTCAAAAATTTAATCACAAAAAAAGAATAAATAATATTTTGATAAATGAATTAATGATTTAAATTGATTTCGAAAAAAAACTAAATTAAAAATAGTTTTGTCACTAAATATGACACGAATTTCAGGGTCCTTTACAAGTCTTGCAATTATTCATAGCTCTGGCATCAAATCTCTCGACTTGAATAGTTGTTTGTTGTATTTCATATTTCTTTCTAATTAGACTTTCCGCTGCTTTTAGCACCTTTTCGGGGTCGACGTCCCCTTTGATGGCTAAATGGACGGACAGAGCATTTCGGCTTAGAGTCAGTGACCATATATGCAAACTATGAACTGTTTGGACGCTCTCGATATCTGTCAAGTCTTTCTTTATGGTTGAATAGTCCAGATATGTGGGAAAGCCTTCCATAAGTACGTGAACGGCTTCTTTCATAATCCCATAAGTGGTAAACATCACTAAAGCACTGAATATGAACGTACAGATGGGATCAGCCATCTTGTAGTCGGGCTTAAACTTGATAATCAGTGCTGCGATAAAAACCCCAATACTTTGGATGAGATCTCCCAACACATGGATAAGAGCGGCTCTGGTATGGAATAAATAATAGTAAGTCGACAATACTCCGGGACCTGATCTTTAAGTTACTCACTTGACATTCATATTTGTATGTGAGTGGCCATGACTTGCATGGCTATGACTGTGCGAATGAGTGTGAGTGTGTCCGCCCTCTTCACTATTTTGAGCCGACTTTTTGCCGCAAAATACGTCAGAGAGTGTGAGACCCATAACTATATTCATGGCTACCCCCAAACCGGACACTATAAGCATCGCATCGGAGTTAATCTCAAAGTCTGTGTGTCTGATCCGATCAATGGCGAGGTATACAAGAATTCCGGTCAGAATCCATATCATGAAAATACTGGTGACGGCGCCCAACACTTCTGCTCTGTAGAAGCCGAAAGACATCCTCTTTGTCGGCTGTTTCTGACTGATCCATATTGCGAACAGACTCAGCAGAAAACTGGCCAAATCCGAGAGTAAATGTGCGGCATCTGAAATATTAAAATTCCAAAGATTATTATCATGGTATTCACTTTCTCAACTAAATGGATAAAAATTCCTATCACTGGATGTAATAATAAAATTGTAATTATTGTCAGATTTATATCAAAAGTATTTTATTTAATATTCTTTTGTTTTTCAGTTTCACAATCAATTCAATTATGAAATCCTAGGATTTCGAGTCAATTGTTCCACAATTTTATCGAATAATGTAATTATCTATGAGAGGGGGCTGTGTTGGAGTTCAAGTTCAATATCAGGGGGAGTTTTACTCTTAAGATTTCGAAATTGCAAGAAATCACCGAAATTTTCTCCTATTCTTAGAATTCTTCTATTATTATGAGATATGAGTCGAAAACAAAACCAAAAGTCAATTGAATTTCATATTAATATCAATTGTTTTGAATTAAGTAATCAGAAAACGTCTGATAAAATGCTATGAAATGTAAATTTGAGAAATTATTCCAAAGAATCTTAGATAACATCCTGTTTTTTACCATAACAAACAAAACAAAGATCAGAAAATAATCTAACAAGTTGAGTGTTAAATACAATATGCACTTGATATAGCTTATTGACTCTATAATGTCGAGTTAAGTCATCAAATTATTTTAGAGAAGTCATCAAAACCTTTCAAATTAATGATAAGAAAATTTTATGACATTTAATACTAACTTCTATTACGCAAAGAAAGCAATAAATTTGTGAAATAAAAATAAAACATTAAATGAAAGTTCAGTTTCACTCCAAATAGAAAACTGATTTTGGACTCACCCGTCATAATGGCTAAACTGTTCGACAGAAAACCGCCGATCACTTCGGCTAACATAAAGACCAGACATAGCAGACAACTGATTAGTAGCTGTCGGTTGGCTTTAGTCACACTCGGGGAACGACCCGTTGCCTGACTCGGGTGGCAGTGAGTATTCCAATTATGATTATCACTATTGTGGCTGTGGTTGTGGCCATTACTATGGTGTCCGTGACTGTGGCCATTGCCGTGACTGTGACCTTCAGAAGCTTCGAGGGCTGATTCGAGACCAGCACTGATTTGATGATTAAAATGAGTAAATGTATGGTCAGACGGCTCTAATGTATTACTGGAAGACATTCTGTTCCAATTTTGAACTTCATCAACAATATTACCGGTGCTGATCATCGCTATTCCATTACTATTCGGATGATTATTGTTATTAATGGACAAACAGTTCAGACGATTATTTTTGGAACAGTTATCACAGCGACAAAAGTCTTCGTCTTCTTCTTGTTTATGATTGAAGTCGTCGTCGAACCCGAGCTTAGAGTTGTCTAAAACGAGTAGCTCTTCGTCTCCGTCCAAAACCTCACTGAGTTCAGTGTTGTCTGAGTTGAGACTCCAGGGCTGAACACTGTACTCGTGCTGGACATACGTAGTCGACATTCTTCACAATAGGTTTGTCTACAAATGACTGATGAGATAAGTCTGTCCACAAACTCGAGTGGAGCTTCAGATATGAGCCACTCTTCCACTCGAGAACTTATTTACTCCTAATTTGATATCAATTAAAGCAATGAATAGAAGTTTTTAATCACAATATCTGTCGATATAAGCGATTGTATTCCAAACTGATTAGCACTCAGTCATACACTCAGTCATAAAAAATCACACATTATTTGAGACTTTGAATTAATTTTTCTGCTGATTGTCTCTAATATTGGTAACTCTTTCCTCAAATCCTTTTGATTCGATAAAAATGGATTTTTTTGCACAAACTTTTAACCACCCGTCCGTTGGTTTGTAAAAGAGGAGGATTTCACGGATGTTCTTACATTACAATCCGTTTTTAGTAACACTATTTGGTTTAAAAACATTTTTAATCAGATAATCACTAATTGGTTGCATAGAAACACACGATTAATAGTAAATTAATAGAGTCTTGGAATTAGTTGTTTTCAGATAACTCTATTGTAACTCAATTTTTATTTGACTTCAAATCTCGTGATCTCTTCAGACGATAACTCAGATCAAAGATTATTCAAACAAATCAACAAATTTTCACAAATCCTTCGAAAGTATAGACAAAACTTTGAATAAATTAAATTTTGAGACAAAACAGCCCAATCATTGACAAAATTGCTCACAAGTTCATTTAGTTGTAGGTCATTTAGGCCATTAAATGGATTGATGATGTCATTGTCCTGTTACCATAATAAGACCAATTTTAATAGATTATAAAGTGATCTTGCAAAAAATAAATCACTCAAACTTAGCATTCAATTATGCCATAAGTAAAGTTTACCCTCTTGATAGGGTCCAAAAATATGTACTTGCTCTTTTTTCAAACAATCAGATCAAAGCTAGTGATTGTGAGAGTCAATTTTATCAATGATAGATTAATATCAAGCACATTCTTCCACTGAAATTTCCGATCACATGATCACAAAATAATTCCTGGAAACTGATACCAAAACAATGACTAATATTTTTTATTGATTTCAGTTTCAATCAATACTTGCAATTCACAGCAATTATTAATATAATTATAATAATGGAATTATTTAAACAAAACCCATGATTGCAATTTGCAAACAAGAATATAAGAGACATAACATTATAAACTTGCAATTAATAGGTTTCCATTGAGTTCTGTAATCCAACACTGAATCTGAACTGAATTTTAGGTAACATTCATACAATTAAACTCAATGTTAATTCAACTGAATAAACAAACAAATTCTGACTTATATCCAGGTTGAATACTAATTGTAGCTTGCTAAAACACAAACTCATTTTAAATTAGAAAATTAAATCAATTAAAACCTAATATAATACTAAAAGGAAGTAATGGATTAAATCAGATTTAATTTCATTGAAAATTCGCTCAAATATTGGATTTCAATGATTGAAACGAAAACTCAAAATCCATAGACTTTTGAATTGAGTCTCAAATCACAGAATAATTAGTTTTTAATTAAAATATATTTCATTCAAAATCAATTCCCTTATAAATAGAGCTATTTTTTGAAGGACTGAATGTTTTCCTGTAAATTATGGGAATTTGACAAATTTTAATGACTGAAATCATTACCAAATCATAATAACAAATTAATTTCTAGATTATAATAGGTCATCAGCAGATGCAAAGAATGGAAATTTTTGTATAAAATACCATTTTTTCAATTATTCTTGAATTCAATAAAGAATTGTATTCTTTTAGAGTTTAAAAAGGATTAGATTTTATGTTGAATTCTATTGAAATGACATTTAAATAGACTTTGATTAGTATTTTGAATGAATTTCATTTTATCAGATGAACAGCTCTTCCTGTGATTGGCTTTCATTTAATACAATCTTAAACCAAAGGAGTCTTCTGAAAGGACCCACCAATTATTGTATCAATGATTATCACTATTTCGATGAAATCCGACCCCTTCTCACATGAACTCAAGCTTTTCAATATGTATGGCCTCAGGCTATCCT
>JAQIXD010001511.1:0-14620 GCA_034699985.1 Minunthozetes semirufus
ATCTTCTCTCTCTCTCTCTCTCTCTCTCTCTCTCTCTCTCTCTCCCCTATATTATTATTTGTTGAGTTAACCCTCACCATCATTGGTAGTCTATTGGTATATCATTGATGGAAATAACCGGAATATCGACTAAAATAATGTCATATAAGCGTCTTATAAGTCAACCATTTATTCAATATTAAAGGACTCGAAATAATTCGTTTGAAAGAAAGCGCCGAAAATATGATCCCATTAACCTTCTTAAGATCCCTTCCCATTACCATAAACCCTACACATCAGTGACTTTTAATCCGTCCAAAAATATCATTAGTTCCGGTCCTTCAGTGAAGCAAAAACAGTAAATGACTTACAAGAGTCAAAAACATCAAATTTTTCCAAATTTAGGAATTTTTCTTCGATTCAGAAAACCCAATATTTTCACATTTGTATCTGAATAAATAAAAATGAACATTATACATTTAAAATGTAACATTTTATATCACTTGGATAATGTGATCTAATTTTATTAATTCAATACTAATTATAATCTATTGAACAGAGTTTTTAAATTACATGAATTCACCTAAATTTCTATATTAATAATAAAATACGAAATATTTGAAGCAATTACTTATAAATATATTAAATTTAGAACAAATTGTTATATAAATCGAAACCAATAATATATATATATATTGAAAGTCTACAATTCGTAAAAATAAAATTTAAGAAGTTACTTGTTAATTTTAAATTTTGATTAAATTCTTTTGGAAATTGTTGGAACACAGGGATGTATATGCCATCTATTATAAGAATTAAAGATGATTCTAAGAATTTTTATATATTTGGTTTGAAATCGTATCAATTAATTTAGATGACTTCAATTAATGTAAAACATTTAATAGAATTATGGATTATATAGATCTATACATTGTATTATATAATAAGTGAATTCCGATTAGGATTTACTTAATTTACTGAATTTTATGTCAAAATTCAAAAAAAGCGCTTTTAATGAATTGAGTGAAACGATTGGATTGAAATGTGTTTTATGTTTTCGTGTATATAATTCTTGAAGTGTTTATATTTTTGACGAACAGCTGGTCTTCAATGTATTGTTCAGACATTTGACTGACATTTAATCGACAAATAGATAATCATTTACTCAACAAATTATTTTTATTTATTATTAGTTTATCAAACATTTATCTTATCTTTTGGTGGAATCATTTGCAGAGATTCTTCGGAAATCATTAAATGAAAATTGAAATCATTGGACATCTTTGACACTCGATATTGATTTGAAGCAATGTTTTCTGCAATCAAGAGGTTTGTGTCTCACAATAATGATAATCAGTCGAAGCCTTCAACTGATCCATCAGCGGTACGACCACCACATGGAGTCTCACCAATGGATCAGTTATTACAGCGAAAGTTTGCTAAAGGAGTCCAATATAACAGTTATTATAATTGTCACTCATTTCAGACATTTTTCATTTGATTTCCGATTCTTTAATTTCAGTGAAAATCATAATAAAAGGCGACAGAAATGTTGGGAAGTCTTCTCTCTTCCTTCGACTTCAAGGGCTTCCCTTTAAAGAAGATTACGCCCCAACCGATGAAATTCAGGTAACTTTTTTTGTTATCCATTTATTATCTTTGAATCAATTGATTTATTGATGAAAAGGTTGCGAGCATTCAATGGAATTATAAGGCAACCGATGATGTCGTCAAAGTCGAGATATGGGATGTCGTCGATAAAGGAAAGCCTAAGAAGAAGGCAGAGTCTCTCAAATTAGACAATAAGTCAATTCCAGTGATTCCAGAGGAGGAACAGCCAGCTCTGGACGCAGAGTTTGTCGATGTCTATAAGGGTACTAATGGTGTGATTCTGATGATGGATATGACCAAACAGTGGACATTCGAATACATTCAGAGGGAACTGAATAAAGTCCCGAAAAACATTCCGGTTTTGGTTTTGGCTAATCATAGAGATATGGGTCATCACAGGGCAGTCACCGAAGACCAGGTCCGCGGTTTTATTGAAGGCCTTTTAGCAGAGGATGAATCTGTCGGACGACAAATACGTTATTCTGAGTCATCGATGAGAAATGGATTCGGTTTAAAGTTTTTGCATAAGTTCTTCAATTTACCATTTCTTCACTTACAAAGAGAGACACTCATCAGACAACTCGAGACTAATCTCATTGAAATGCAGACCACGTGCGAGGAAATGGATGTCCTTCAAGATTCTGATGAACAGAATTACGACATCTTCTTAGATATGCTAACAAATAGACGTCGAAGAATCGCAGACCAATTATCAAAAACAGTGAGTACTGACCAACAGAACGGTGCGTCGGGTGCAACCCCTCCCAGAAGTAAGTCAATGCCTTCAAATATAGCACAAAAACAACAAACAAATGGCAATCCTAATGAACCCGTTGTTAAACCGTCGCCGAGTATTATAATTGGAGCACATAATCCACTTCCGACCAAATTCTCGGCCAATAATAGCCGTAATTCGTCTCAAAAAGATTTAGAAAAACTTCAATCAATTATTTGTGACTCAAATGCTATTCAAACGAATAGTAATAACATTAATAGCAATAAAAGCAATACTAAAGTCGAATCCGTCGACGAATTTATTCCCGAAGAGGAGAGGTCTTCATTCAAACAGTTTTTGGAGGAACCCATCAATACTTCGGGCCATCAAAATGATTTGAAATATGATGAAACGGACAGGTATTACATTTCACTTCATTTTGATTTGATTCACAATTAATTGATTTATTTTTGTTTAGTGATAACGAAATGACAACAAATAACCCAATGGTAGCCAAATATCAGGAAGAAATAGATCCTGAAGATCAGGTCTCTATTGGCTCTATGAATGAGTTTCACTCAAATACTAAGCTAACGGTCGAAGACATTATGATTGAGTCAAACAATCAGAACAATGACAGTGAAAATAATTTGGAGAAGACGTTAACCTTTGACACCAAAAAACCCATTTTCCCCATAAATGAGATAAATGGCAACAATTTAGGAAAGCCTTCAAAAACAGTGAATAGTCGAAGCACTTCCATATCGTTCTCTACTCCTACGAGTTCTTCAACACTAACGACAGCCACTCCTAACAGTGCTGATACATCAGAGATAGGCAGTGAGTCCGGTTCGGTGACCACTACTTCTCGAACAAATAGTAAACAGAAAACTAAGACCAAAAAGAAGACAAAAACAAAGAAAAGGCTATCGAATAGTGAGAGAAGTGGTGACGACGATCAAAGACGACTCGAAGAGTTCTTAGGGCCCGACATATCGCACGACACCAATACTTATGAACAGCTTTAGTCCTAAATTGGTTTAAGAGCTTTGAAATCATTCATTAAAATAATCGTTAAATGAATACATATTTAATGAAATTATTTGTAATAACAGATAAAACACTTTTTGTTTAACTTATTTTGATATTAATTTTCGATTAATTTATAAAATATTTTAAAATAGATTTTTATATTCAAAACAAATATATTAACAAAAATATAATCCATTTATTGTCAACTTTTTTGCTATGAATTCAATTTCAAACTCTTTTGATGACTAGTTTTGTTACTTTTGAGCCAATCATCAGTTCTTTGAACACTTATTTGCAGATAATATGAAACCTTTTGTCTGAAGAATACCTTTTCCGACGACAATAATAGAATATCTTGCGATCCAACCTCTCTTCCATTGCTTGGGATCAGAGACCAATTGAGATAATATTTGATGGAATCTGTCTTCCGGTAAGAATTCTAAGAAAACAAAATGTATTTCAATATTTTGTTCACAATATAAGTACTGAATATACCTTTTGGGTCGTTATGTGTCAACAGTTGAATGTTGTTCTGTTTGGCGAAAGCGCTCATCTCTGGAGGAATGACACAACAGGCCTCCAAATTCACGTGATTTGTTGTCGGCTTAGACTTTTGGGCCCAACTATAGAGTAGCTCCAATTGGTTTGTATCCAAATCACTTATTCCGAGCTGTAATGCCTTTCCATTTTCAACTATACCTTCTGCGCACTTCCAGAAGGGTTTGATGTCATCCAAAGTAAGTTTTAACTCTCTGTTTGGCAGTGATATTATCAATGAATCAATTGTTTTGATATTCAACTGCTTTAGAACAATATCGACACCGTTTACAAGTGAGGAACAGTCGGGTTCCGAATCAAATAAAAACAGTTTAACTGTTATTCTAAACGTCTGCCTCTCTTCCGATGGAATACTGGCCGAAGAATTTTGGTGGACATTAGTCAGGAAAGCGATATTCGAATCGGTTTTGAGATTTCCATTTTGTTGCCATTGATTCACGATTTGATTGATTCCTTCGACAAACTGTTTCACAAAATATTAGTTTTAAATCATTATTCGATTCTTTAAAAACCTCTTCCGTTGGAAGTATAGAAGCCTTTCGTTTAATTTCTTCGACATTCAATAGATTTCCCGAATCGATGACCAAATTATCGATAGATTTCGGCAAAAGATTTTTATTCTGATTCTCCATTTTAAGACTAAATCCAATGAATAAATATTCGTTAATTAAAGAAATGATATTTTTTTGTCTTTGATTCACCTCTTCGTTGAAAATTTTAATATCGATTCAACAGAAATACAAATTAATTAAGTATTGATTAGAAGTGAACAACAATTTCTGACCCAATTGTTTATCTTTCAGTAATCTTTGATCAAATAATTGAGAAATATTTAAATTGAAGACAAAATATATTATTTATTTATATGTATTTGAAATTAATGTAAAACTGATTCAATTAAAGACAATATATAAACAAAATGAGGTTTTGTTTGAAAATAACAAAAAAAATTAAAAGATTTTTAAATGCATTAAAAGTCCAAAAGCATTGAATGAATGACGTAATGGCTATAAAATATTTGTAGAAATAAATGATTTGAAATAAGTTAGTTATTCTACAGAATATTAGCTGAGATTGGATTAAACAACTCGTATTAAACTCAATTCAATACAATATTTTGTTACTGAATGTCATTCAAATTCCACTGTTTTTGTTAACATATTTTTATGACTGCAGTAAAACACATGTCATTTGTTTTGAATTCAAAATCAATTTATTTTCGGATTTTATTTGATTTTAATTTCAAAAAATGTCTGAAAATCCAGAAAAAGATAACAAAGAAGAAAAAGACGAGGAAGTGCTCAATAGTTCACTGATTGGCACAAAAGAGTATTGGAATGATTGCTATGAGAATGAACTCAAGAATTACTCAGAATTCGGTGATTTCGGCGAAATTTGGTTCGGTTTGAAAAATAACAAAAAAATTGTGGATTGGATTCGAGATAACGTTCGCAACAAAACGGAGAGCAAAGTATTGGACATCGGCTGCGGAAATGGGTATCTGTTGATAGAATTAGGAAAACTCTGTTATACTCAACTTTTTGGTGCCGACTATTCTCCGAATTCCATAAAATTGTGTCGAGAAATGGCAGATAAAGAGTTGGAATCCAAACAGATTTCTATTGTTTTTGAAGAATTAGATGTATTGAGTGATTCTTTGGACAATAGTTCTATGATTTTGAAACAGAAATTTGATTGTCTTATAGACAAAGGAACTTATGATGCGATATGTCTTATGCCAAACGTCGAGATAACTCATATTCGAGACAAATATATGTCATTTGTGTTGAAACTAATGACAGAAAACTCTATTTTTATATTAATTTCGTGTAATTTCACAAAAACTCAATTATTTAAAGACTTGAAAATTAATGATTACTTTGTGTTAATCCATGAAATCGAAAGTCCTGTCTTCAGTTTTGGCGGTCACTCCGGTAATCAAGTGACGGGTCTTATACTCAAAAGACAATCCCTATTAAACTAAACTTTTCGTTCAATTCTTTTAAATGCTTTTCGAGTAAATGAAAACCTTTTTGTGTTTTTTGAATAAATGAGTTTAACTCCTATTCCGAGCATTTATTCAAAGAAAGTTTAATTCAATTGAAAAACAATTTATATTTAATTTAAAACAAATTATAATTTTATAGAAAACCTATATTTATATCTTCTTTTTCATTACACTTAACAAAAATCGCTGAAAATAACGTCATTTTGTATAATAAAAACTCAATTTAACGATAAATAGAATTATTATTATTATATGTAATAAAAGTGAACAATAATTTGAGTGCAAATAAAGTTTTTTATTTGAAAATAAAATGTTTTTAATAGAAATTATATATTAATTTGTTTACAAAATATTATAAATTATTTATAAAATAATTCGAAATTTTATTTAAAAATATTTTGCGAATTAAATGAACTAAAAAAGTGTTTTTAAAAAGACTTCAAAAATTTGTTTTAAAATTAGAAAACAATAAATAATTCTAAACTATATTCCAATAAAAGGGTTATCTTTTGCTCTTTGATCGCGACTTCCAATGGATTTGAGAGAAAAGGGTTACGAAAACAATTAATATTCCGAAGAGACCCACCGGTGCTAAGGAATGGCCGTAAACTACACACGAAAGTAATATAGCAATCGCTTGTCTTAAAGTCATTATCGTAACGAAGACGAGAGCACCGAATGTTGATATCGTGTAAAAGACAAAGAGCTGTCCCGCGGCTGAGAATATCGAAAGTAAGAGACAGTCTATTAGAAGACTGTTATTATGTAAAACCAATTGAAATGCAGGCCATAGATCTCCCTGTCCTATGAGCGAAGTTGAAGTCAATAAAATTGAGAAGAAGTTAACGGCAGCCATCATATGGAGGGTCGACATCTTGTACTTATCAAAGAGTACTGTCTGCCAATTAGACGTGAATGAGTCGAATGTCAGGTACAGCACAAGAATAAAAAGTCCCCCAAAATAGTTTCCGGAATCAGAACTATTCGTTTTGTGTCCAGATTTGACCAAATGGTCGGACCATAAAAACAGAGTCATTCCAAAGGATATACTGATTGCAAACAAGTATTCAGCGGTTCTATACTTTTTGCCGCCAATCAGTTGTGACATAAGCATAACCGGCATTATTTTACAGGCCTTCGACAATACCTACAAAAAAGTGCCACAAATTTGTCAATTATTTTGAATAATAAATCATTTAATTTGTTTTAATACCTGAGTCGGGAAACTCACAAACTTAAGGGCTTCGTATTGACACCAACTGCTCAGAATGTTTGAAAGGGAACAATAGATATATTGATGAAGTGGAGGCTCACACTTCGATTTGCTTGTGTTTTGTCTATTTTTGATGTGAAGTGCTGTAAATGCTATTAAAAATGCGAGAATTCTATTAATTAAAACCAAAAACTGAGAATTTCTGAATTTTATGTGATATGTCTGCGACTGATCCACTTCTTCGTCCACTTTTCGAATGTCATCTTTAAATACAAATCAAGAGATATTGAGTCAAATGAAAGTCATTTACAATAATTAGTTATAAATAGAAATAAGTTTTATATTCGACCAAAAAATAAATGAAAATAACAACGAATCAGATAAAGAGCGGCCAATAGTTGTCTCAAATTATGTTTATATTACTCATAAAAGTCAGATATGACTCATATATTGTGGTATAAAATTGAGGCCAAGCTTTTGATGTAATTTTGCTGATTCTTTGTAATATAATAATCATTGGATTAATTGCAAAATCAGCTCTTTTTTCATAAGAAATAAATTTAGAGGAAAATAATGCAAACATTTTATGAAAGAATATATTTGTGACAAAAAACAATATCTTTCATCAATTGTTTGATTTCCTTATAAACCGACAAAAATATATAAAACATAAAAAGTATTAAATACTTAATAAATAATTGAAAGTTATCTCAAATATAATAAAAATCAATTGATTTATGGCCTCTTTTACCACATTTTTGTCATTATTTCACTCTTTTTTGCCTACAATTTGTTGAACAGCTTTTCAAACATTAATTCTTATAAAATATGTTAAAACAAAACAACAAATGAATCAAAAAACAAGAAATCAATTAAAACATAAAATATATAACAAAAACAAAAGAACAGAGAAAAGGGTTGTTCCGTATATTTGGCAAAACAAATGAATAAACTGACCGCTCGGTAATGGTTTGGCGATCGTTACAAAATTCTGAGCCATTTCTGAGTGCTTCAAATGAGTCGAAAAGAACTCACTTTGAATAACATATTCTGTGGTCATTATCTTCTCTTGAAGTAAACCCCAACTCAGATATGATATCTGAAGTCCGAGAAAACAATAGAGAAGAAGTATCACTCTTTTGCTTCTGAGCCACGACTGGAAACTTATCGATGAACTGATTTCAGGTTTATCCTCATCGTTGACAGTAGTGGGCAGTAGTTTCTCATTTAAGTCATTCCCATTAGAGTTGTATTCAATGATTGTCTCATTTTTGCCGAAAACAAATAATTTGATGAAAAAGTTTTCGTTCACTTAATCCACAAAAAAGAGAAGAAATTAATTGAGTTTTCAAATATTTGTTTCACTCAATTCTTACCAGATTTAAGGCATAAACCATTTTTAACCATAAAGACCAGTAGAGCCGACGGAACCAAAATCAATGCATAACTGAAGACATTGATTAGGAGTCGATTAAACCAATTATTTTCATCGATAGTCTGTTTAATGACTTTATTATCAATTGTTTCTAAAATTGGTTTTGAAAGACATATTTCTATGAAAAGTATTGATTGAATGGAAATAACAACAAATAGAGAGATATTATTAGTTGTGATAAACATTCGTCTCTCGTCTGTCGTCTTATCACTAATTTTGGACTTAAAACAAATGAGAGAAACGACTCTTTGATTATAACTTCATTTGACTTTCACTGCATTTTAAATGCAATTACGAAATGTGTTTTCATTTTTACACTTCATTCACAAGCGTTGGAACTAACCCTCACTTTCAACCATTACTACAGATGTCGTTAACTGTCTCGACATAACATTCAATTCTGTATTTGGACTCAATAGAGACAAATGTTTCGTTTGGCATCTATTCTCAATTCAGTCAAGATGATCAAGGTCCTCATCTATTATTGTACATCAATAGTTTAATTTATAAATATTATTCATAAATAAAAATGATTATTACCTATACTATGCGGAGTATACTCCGCTGTCAACGTTTACACTAAAACCCAATAATCCTATAGATTCTATAGTATAGAAGAATTAACTTTTTTTCATGCTCGACATCTATGATTTTTATATTTGGATTGCCCATTACCTAGGCTTAAGAAAAATAGATTGGATATCCATTTAATGTCCACTTATATTGAACTGTTGCCAAAATAATATACTGTATCTAAACATTATCATATGCTGTCATATATGCTATAATTGAGGTTTAATTTAATTTAATTTAATGATTATTGACTTTACGTTAATTTAATTGAGAGAAACTCATAATTTAATTTAGGTTTTACTTTATTTTTAGTGAATCTGGAAATAGAGTAGAATTTGGAAAATATTTTGAATTCTGAGCTCACATTTTCAGTATAAGTATAGGCCATTATCTATGCTGTCATCACTACACGAATACTCGATTTTCGGTCTCTTCAGAAAGTATAGTCACAATCATTGCGTAAATTCTTTATTTTTTGCTTTAATACTATTTCTACATAAATAAGACGATAGACTATAGAAAATTGGATTTAACCTGAATACAGAATTATCTGGTTATAGTGGCTTCAGTAGTACTCTTGAAGAATCAGAGCATTCGGATAATTATAATCTAACGGTTGGATTAACTAAACTATTATTTATGAGTTAATCCCAATCAATATAAAGGAGTCTTAAAAGAAATCCTTAAATAATGTCTGAAACGGTTGTAATTAGAGAAGAAAATTGATTTCATTTATTGGAAGTCATTTATTTGGGAATAAAAGTCAATAAATAGTGCAGAAGAGAAAAATGTCTTTTGATTATTAAACGAATAGTAAATCTGATCCGACAATAGATTTCTTGAACGTAAACCTCTTTTCCTGCGATTAAATGTTTTTGTGCACAAAACCAACGAAAAGTAAAAATAATTGTATTCCAGCGATAAATGCATTCATCACTTCATGTAATTCTTGATGTGAACCAAACGATTGATTGCAATTTAATACCACTTATTGTCTTACATTTAGATTTCATTTATTCTGTTCTGCTTTTGGTCTCAAACATATACCAATTATGGCAATATTCCAGTGTTTTGTGTCTTCAGAAAATCAATTAAATATATATAACATTAAATTCCTGCCGGAAAAGAGGGCCATCAGATAATATCAAACCATATTTTCATAGTTCAAACTCAATCAAAACTAGGATAATCTCTACTCGTTGTGTTCAATGTATTGTTTTGGTTATTATATGTATAGAAAAACTAATCTTTGAATTAAATTCACTCAAAGACTAACATTTTTAAAATGAATTTTATTAACAAAAACAACAAATGAATATAATTTTAATTACAATATTAATAATCTCTTGTGTCACATTAGTGACCATGCACATTTCAGTATAATTCACAACAGTTTAGCACAGCTCAGCACAATGAAGAGTCATTTGATAATTGGTTAATTTACTTGAAATTAAATTTCAGCTTAAAATGAGTTCACATATAAAAAGTTAATTCAAATATAATTATTAATTAATCATAAAACGAGTCATTAAAAGGCCTTTCAATCACTGATTTTATCATAAAATTACAGTCATTTCCTTCTTTTATAACTTGAACAAAGACATCGATTATTACAAAGTAATCGCTACTAAAGATCCACAATATTTTAATTAATCCAAATTTGCCAAAAAAGAATAAAAATATGGCAGTTCTTCTCATTTGTCAAGTAAGTTTAACATTTAACATGCTTATTTAATAATTTAATAATGTCTATATTTTAGTTATTGAGTTATTCTAACTTTGCACGGGTACTAACTGAGATTGATAAAATTTTGATAGACGAAAGTGAATAGAGAACCTAGTTGATTTGCGAAGAATTGAAATTAAAATTGCTGCTCACACCCAAGTTATGACAACTTTTGTTCATCTCTTTCCGTAAACAGTATGAGAGAAAACAAAACACTAGCGCTCTGTTAAGCATAAAAATAGAGAGCCTGAGTGCTGTGCTTTGCTGTGCTGTGCTGTGCTCTACTGCTTTTCTAAACTCAATGTAATGTCTATGGACTAACTGACCAAAGAAAACCTCGATAACTTCGGTGTTAGCAGGAATTTTAATTTCAATTCTTGGCAAATCAACTAGGCTCTCTATCCACTTTTATCTATCAAAATTTTATCAATCTCAATTAATACCCGTGCAAAGTAAGTTAGAGATTATAGAAGTTAATTACAACTATAGAATAACTTAGAATCTAATTAACTTTGAATTATTACAGGAAATCCTTTCAGAATAATCTGAACACTTATGACTAAGGTATTGTCCAAAAATCTCTTAAAGAGGAAGTTTTTTTTAATTGGATAACAAATAATATTGAAGTGTCGGACATCTCTTGTGTTAATCAATCAGATGTAACGTTAATTATATTCTCTTTTTCATAATAAACAATATATCGACAAATATATGAACTGATCTATAATTGCAAAATAAATTACATTCAATTAAGTTATAGATAATTATTACTAATAAAATGAGTGACCAGTGGTGCAGGCTTTAGATCAAGTAATTAAATTGCGATAACAGTAACTATTTTCGAGGGGAAAAATATTCTCTTTTAAAACCTTGCTCAGAGATTGAGACAACTAATGAAAAATAAAGATTATTATTAATATTATGAATATTATGATAATACAATAGTAATACACATTCCTTTGTCCACTAATCATAATAATTTTAATGAAATAAAAATATTTGATGATATTATGCGCTTTATATTTTTAACATAAAACTTATAAGAATATCAATTATATGATAATAGGAAAAAATATGAGCTCCTTTTGTTGAGGCTGATCAGGCAAATGTTAAGACCAATAAATGATTTATAGTTAACAACAATTCAGTAAAGAATCGCATAAAAAGATATGTAAATACAGTAATCGATGATTACATCATTGACTCATCATTAGAGGTGACAGGACTTTGAGAATTACCATTTAGATTGGCTTTTGTGTCACAACTGATTACTACCGAAGACGCCACAGTCGTATCATTTTTGACATTTTGCTCACTTCGGGCAGAATGAGTCACATTCGGCATTTGAGTCCGTAATTGAGGTGACGGCGATTCTGAGCCATGCTGTGTGTCTTTACGATGATTAGCGCCGTTGTCCAGAGGTGTTGTTGTGGTTGAAAAGCATGAGTTGCGGCCACGACTGAAGTAACTCAAAGATTGAGTCAAATAAGACATATGAGTATTTGAATGGTTTGACTGATGAGGCGCTGGCTTTCGGTTACATCGACGCCAGGACTGCCACAACTTATGCAACTCTATTTGCACCTCTCCGTTGAAGAAGCAATAGAGAAGCGCCACTACACAGCCCTAATTGAGTTTATTAATGGTTTTAATGTTAATTTCAATCAAATTAATTAAATAGAAATTAATGCCGAAATCAATGCCACGAAAGTAAAAATAAATCCAAATCTAAATCCAATTAAAGTAAAAGCACTAAAAGATTGACAAAATTCAATGATTTTGTCTATTATTGTGAAGTTTTGGATTAAATTGTCTCAAATTTATTGCTCATTACTATAGTGTAGAAAAATGGTAGATATAATTAGAGATCGACCCAAAGATTAACAAACTCTTAGAGTTTACGATTAATTATCTAAGATGTTGGAGAATATTCTTCTATTTGTAAGTTTTATCGGATTTATAAAATTTGACGACATTTTGACTGTTTGTGACATTTGTCAGAATTAATTGGTTTTAGTGTAGTATACCTGAAATGACGAGAAAAGTAGGTCTATATAAAGCCATATAATTTCTAAGATGTCGTAAGATATGGCCGATAATGAACTGAAGACCAGAAGAAACATATAGTGAACTCCAAAGAGCGGCACTAATATAAATGTTGACTTAAACCATGTCCTGTATCTGTATTGTCGCGCATAATTCACTGCTGATGAGGAAAACATCTTCAAAAATAATACTCGAGTTATGTTTATGAAGAATATGAAATTCAGCTGAAAATTAAAGATCATTTTCGTTAATTTATTGTCTATAAAGTTCTTTGAATGAAATATATTGTTATTATACTCACGATTATGGTCGCAGTAATTGGTCCTCTGATTATCCAAAAGATTCTTTTGTCCTCATGTGTTGTCCAGCATCTGATCATTCATTTGTGAATTCATTAGTGTTTTTTCACTTTGCTTTCCATTATATTCAATATATTCTAATATTTATTGATTTTTTTCAATTCTTTAATATTTCTCATCTCTAGTAATATAAGATATGATATGAGTCTGACATCAAATCAAATGAATATATATTTTTTGCTTTTTAACTTATTTTCTTCAGTTATCCCTTGATATTTGTCAACAGCTCATACATAAAATCGAATGAACTTAAATTCAATCTTAATTTCGATTCTTCACTACATTTTAATACATTTTTCATACACTTATGTCTATTTATTGCATAATTTTTTGAGAAAATCATGAGATGTTATGAAGTGCTCTAATTTGAGATTTCAATGAGACTCTCAAATAAGACATCAAAAAAGTTTCTAAAAATTAGAAGTGAAAGCAATTTGTTTTTGCGTTTCTCTCTTTATATAAATTACTGAATAAGAGAATAAAATATTAGTCTTTATTTCTCTTCATATCTCAGTTATTAATATTGATTTGAATGATGAGAAAAGAGAGTTCACTTACAGCGTGTCCTCGTATAGCGCTCTGACAACAACCCAGGGAACTATAAATAGTATGGGCAAACCTAAGAACAAAATTAAAGGCCACAAATAATTAATGATTTGAATACAATTTTTCCATTCAATTATCAATAGATAAGAGTCTGACACATGAATAGTGACTAAATATTGTAATATTCATAGCGAGCACTCACCCCATCCAAGCATTATGTATCTCTTAATACTGGAATTATCGTTGAAAATGTGTAAAAATATTAGATTATGCAAATAGAGGCCCTCCATTAGGATCCAGTTATAATTGGCTACCAACGAGTACTGCCAAATAGTCGTAAATATTTTACAGGAAAGCGCCTGAAATTATCGTTAAATTAGGAATTAATGCCTTAAATCACTTCTAATTATACCGACAAATGTATAACATTTTTATATATTTTTTTAACACAATTTATACATTTAATGAATTATAATCATATTTTTGTCTTTTTTCCACTCATCTGATGATCCAATTAGAAGACTCTCCACTATTCTTATATAATGAGATTTTTTAGAACAAATTTATTATCATTTTTTAAAATTCAGATAACCATGAACTGAAATTATTTCATATACAGCTATATAACTATATTTTACACAGTTTATTATACGCTATTAGAGTTGAGTTCTTATATAGTAATAATTTTTTAATTTGATTATTGTTTTCTTCAAAAAAATTTTAATTTTATCGAATATTTGCAAATACAGTTAGACTCGGTAATAACCGAATTTCTGGTGCAGCAAAATTCTCCAAGCTAAATCCGAGTCTAGTTATAAG
>JAQIXD010001512.1:0-14599 GCA_034699985.1 Minunthozetes semirufus
AGGTGAAACGTTACTGAAATTTTAGTGAAACGTTTCACTGAAATCTTGTGAAACGTTCCCCACTTACATCCCTACTAATGAGAAATATTTAAATGTTTGGTATTTGAAACGCCGACTAATAATGTAAATATTGGACCAAAAGTGTTACAAATTAATACAAATACGATATGAATTACAATAATTAGATGACTATCGGTGTAAGAAATGATACATATTTTTATTTAATATGTATTTTATTGAACAGAATTATTAAATGTCATTATTTTGAAAGTAAGCCATGAGTTCAGTTTAGGTGCGAATTCTTAGCATTAATTTTCATAATTATTTTTACGATATTACGAGACTCTAATGTCGTGTTTGTTGAGAAACATTGCATTAAGTAATCTCTTTAATAGATTTAATAGACTTCCTCAATACAATTGATACAATTGATACGATTGATTCAACCATATTAATGGCTCAGTCAAACGGTTCATTCATTTTAATGATTATTATTGATCGCCAAAAAATGAGACACAGAATAGTGAAGACATTATTAAAGTTAGGCATTGAAACCAATGACCGCTTTTATTACACTATATTAAGATTGTATTAAGACTTCCGATTCTATTGAAATTCGTCTAAAATAGAATTTGTATGAAAACATCTAAATTAAAGGAAGTCACGTATGCCATCGGTTCCACACAATCGGTGTCTATACCGGTTAGCTTTCAATTGATTTTGTTTACAATTTATATAAATCACATTTTATTGAATGGCTTCGCTTTCAAGGTTTCAATAGATTTCCTTATATATGATTTGGAGACCAAAAGAAGTGTTAGTTATTTATTTCATTTGTTTTCTTTTACAGACAAAACAGTGGTCTAAATAATGGACAGTTGGTCTGATTGACTACATTTAATGGAAATCTATGCATCAGTTTTAAAATGTGCAGAACTTTCAGAATAAATTCATTAATACTTATGTGTGTAGTGCTGAGCACAGGTAAGATTACTTTTAAATTGAATTTCAATTAATTTTACTTAAAAGTTATTAGAGATGACAAGACGTGAAACTAGAATTTAATTAATTAAGTATCGATTTATAGATTGCTTTCAGCTTTTATTTTGTTAAAAATACTTTTAAAGTAATTTGTATTATATTTATATTTATAGAACAAAAGTCTCCAAAAGTCTCCAAAATGCTTTCGTTGAAAGTTTTTAGTGATTGATTAGAAAATTAATTTGTTGTCAAACATTTTCCAAATGAGCCATACTTTTTCAAAATAAAAAGTAACAAAATTATTTAGAGACAAAAGTTTTCGAAATATCCTATTTTGTGTCAAAATTAGTTGCAAAATGAGAATAGGTTATTCATAATTGTTTATTTGTCCTTCAAAATCACCAATCAATTTGCAAATTATATACATAATAATCAGATTTCTAAATGTTATTGAAAAAAGTCTTTAAATAATTTTAAGAAAAATATTAATTGAGTTTTAATTAAATAAATTAAATAATTGATTAAATAATTAAAATGTTTTGCAATTATATTAATAATTATTTTCCATTAAAGTGTTGCTAACAAATGCTTTCGAGACGTACTCCGAAACGGATCAGTTGGCAGAAGAATCTATCGGAGGAGACGACAAAGAAGGACATCAAGAGGTGATAATTGGGTCTCAATTAGGACTCTATTTTTGTGATTAAATGATTGGCCGCAAAATCGGTGAACTGAAATCAAATCAATAAGAAGACGATTAGCGATGAAAAGACATCTAATTATTTGATTTAAAGAATCGGATCGTCTTTTGTTATCTAACTTTATAAAAATGTGTTGAAAGGGGAGGTTGTGTGAGAGGGAACAGTCTATCAAAATAGGCATTTGTTCACATAATTGTATTTCTTGCGCCCAATAGTATTGAAATGGAGCGAAATGTTGACAATTATTAGCAATACCTGAGACAAGACACAGGAATATGTTTAGAACAGCCTTGAAATGGGACAACCATTTGATTTACGCAATGGGTTTACGGCTGACCCATTTCTGGCCCGAAAAGGATCTAATATTAAGCCACGAATTTCTCATCGTTTGAAACTCTCCCCTTAAAAGTGATTTCGTTGAGACAAAACAAGAATTCTCTGCCAATAGTTGTCTCAGAGTCTGTTCACTCGCTTAGCGTTAGTTGCGGTCTCTTTACCGGATTAATCACACAAATTGTGTCTTACTTTTGACTACATTTTACTCAATGCATACCTTTTGGAACCAATATTTAAATACTCTGAATATTAATTGAAATTTCCACTGAGTTTTCATTCAGTACTTTAATTATCTCTTTTGTTATGTTTTAAATATTCATTAAAATGTATTTTCAGACAAAAATTTTATTCTTTTTTAAAACATTTTTATATAAATTATATAATAATTTACTTATAATTAAAAATGTCTTTTCTCTCAATAGACGACCACAAATGCAAATCAAATTTCTTCGATAAAAGAGTCAAATATTATGAATGAGAGACAGTCAGTAAAAGACTCCTCTGCAGAGGACGATCCCATAGACCCTCTTCAGAAAATACTGCCAAAAGTCAAATTCAATTGCAAAGGAAAGTCTGAGGGCTATTATGCGGACAAAGAGTTTTGTGAAGTGTTTCACTACTGCAAAGTAATTATCCTTATCTTTATTATCTTTATTCAAAAGACTCAATGTATTACTTAATCGCTTCAATTAAAACACTGCTGTCTCTGTCATTGTTTTACTGAACACTTGAAGAATGTCTTAATTACTGAAGTTTTTTGAACTTTTGATTAAAATATTCTAAACATAAAAACTCTAAACTCTAGTGACTAGACTTCAGCCAAAACTTTATTTAGAAATAATAACAGAATTTCAAACTTTTGGGTTCAGTAGTTTATTGTAGTAGTGATAGGGTGAAGGGGTGATGTTATGGTTAGAATTAAATAGATAATGTAATGTAGATTAGATTTAACTTTAGATAATCCAAAGTTAGTTATAACTTATATCTCTATTTATAGAAAATTTTTGTTTTATTTGATTCATATTATTTTTATGAATAATTTTAAGTTATTTTCTGACAAATCTATTATCAAATACTATTACTAATTGAGACATTATTTTCAAAGACAAATGGATTTCGTTTCACATTCATGTGTCCGCCGGAGTCCTACTATAACGACAAACTGATGGCCTGTGAATTCAATTCAACGCTCAGTAAATGTGTTGAAAGAGAAAAAAATAATAAAACACAAAACAAAGTCTTGAGTCCAATCAAAGAGACTTCACTTAACACCAGTTCCCAACAAAATATCGAAATACTTGAGAAAAGCAGTTCTCATATCAATACTAATACAGAAATGTCGAGCACTGAACCAACAAAAGCAGCAGATCCTTACCTAACCAGAAGAAAAAATCACTATAGCTTTCGGTCACTTCCAACGGAAGTCAATAAAACAAAAGCAGAGAATGTTTCTCAAAATCAGACACTTTCTGAGAGCAAAGAAAATATGACTCAAACTATACTCCCATTCAGTGGTTTCCGAAAATTTAATCGAAATAAAACTCAAATGAAAATTAAAAGTAATACTCAAAGTGAGAGCCAACAGAATCACCAAAACCAAAATACAAGAACCAATTCTAGTGACTCTTCATTGCGGATACCATCCAATGCTTTACCTGTACTCAAATCGTTGAGACCTCAAATAATAAGTAATTCAAATCAAATGAAAAATTATAGAAACAAAAGTTGGAGCAAAACAGGGACAACAACAACAAGTACTACCAGTACCTCAACTACAACAACACCACATCCAAGTTTAATCAGTCCTTCAGTAAAAGAGAGGACCACATCCTCTCCTTTTGATTATTTCACACCGATATTCAATTCTGACACAAACTTTCCGTTGAATTCTGAGTTTTTCCCGCTTTCTATGCATAAGAAACCCGAAAACACCGCAAAAGACAATTCAAATCAAAGGAAATCATTAATGACTCAAAACTATTACAATAGTATTCGTCACACAACCAGAAGACCAAACTTTGACAAAGAATCACAAATTGAAGAAACGCTTAAACAAAGTGAAAGTAATTCAGAATATTCATCTTATATTCCCTCAGAAGAGAATCAATTCAATGGTGACACTCATCTCTCTGAATCTCAAATCCATGAACTGATTGAAAAACTGAAACAAATAGAAAGGCATCAAAATTTGGACACAAATTTTCAAAACTCAGATTATTCTGAAGCCGAGTCTTCCATAGAACCGATGGAAAACATCAATGAAAGCGTTCACATCGGGAGTAGACAAAGACGTGAAAAGAATAAACCAAAACAATTCCTAACGGTTCCAGTTTTAGTACCCACAGGAGTATCTAAAAGTGATTTGAGAAGAAAATTAAGTTCAACTCTATTGAAGCCAACAGTATTACCCCTCACAGAAAATGGCGATGAAATGCCAGCCTATGTCTTACAGTTTCAAAACTCAGGCATAACTAAAAAGTCAAAGAATAATAAACAACGATCTAAGAGACAGGCATTCGGTTGGAATTCTTATTATTCAAACCCTTTCTCGAGACAAACCTATTATATACCGATGAACTCAATGTCTTCGATGTCGGCACCAATTTATTCGCCTTTCAATAACCATATGAGACATTCTGTGCCAATGAGTCGACACTTGGAAATTGGTGATAGACCAGGTTTTTCGATCAATCCATCGGCTCAGCAGCACATCCCATACTATATCCCTCGAAAACAACCATTTATTGGAAACAATTTCATCGGAAACAACCTTTTGAGAGAAAATGTTTATGATTTGAGCGAATTCTCAGACTTTTATGAAAATCCTTTTAATAATAAAGGAATTCCTTTCACTTCAAATGATATGAGTCCTTATCGTTCAGTTTCTTTGAGAAGACCCGGATTCAGAAGACCTCCGCGTAGAGAGAGAATACCAGACACTAAAAAAGATGTCGATAATAATACAACCGAAAAGAATGACACCAAAACTACTGCTCGTCCCTTCAATTCGGTGCCGGTATCTCCCCGTCCCTATAGTCAGCCTTTAGCTAAACAACAATATTATGCGAGAAATTCCAATCCTTTCTCTGATTTTTCAGACCAGACTATAAGTGAAGCCATCAGAGCCTTTGATGGAAGTGACGATAATTTACAATCATTTGATCCCGACTTTGTCTCTCAGCCATTATTTCCCTTCAATTCTCCCCAAATTTCAAATGACTTCATTCCTATGACACCAAAGACACCCTCCGATACTTTAAATGGCAGATCTTCCAGAATCAGTAAATACTCTGAAATTCCATTCAATAGCTATGTTTCAGATGATTTTCCACCGCTTCCTAAGTTTGGTGATCCTGATTATCGTCTTCCATATATTGATATCCCAGACCCCACTCTAACAAATTTCATCCATCGCTCAAATCCTTATAATAATTGGAACAATGAGTCGGTTCGTCGAAAACAAGATAATAACACTCGTTATTCAACTCCTTATTCACCGGAAGTAATATACAGTGAAAACCAAAATTCAAACGAAACTGAAAGGAATCCAAACCATAATTATGATAATGTGGACAAAGGAGAGCTTCAAACGGCCCGAACTGTTGATGATATACATAACTTGAGGCAAATTCTAAAGCCGAGCCTCAATTGGGAAAACATTGTGGGTCAGTATCACAAACAGAATGTGTCCCTCAATAGTAAACCTCAAATCACTGGCAATAAAAACGACTCAAATGAGCAAAAAGAAAGTGAAAACTCAAAAATACAGAAATATGTGTCGTATGGGACTCGACTCAATCGAAACTCAAACAAATTCACACAAAATCCAGAAATTAGTGTAAAAAGTAGTATCAGTTCTATCAGTTCACTACAATCGGAAGCCAGCGATCAGATTGTGATCACTAGAAAATTGGGAACAGATTCCGACCTTTCCTCGCAAGCAGTCAATGATAGTAAGGAGAAGAGTAAAGACAAGAATATTGAGAAGAGTATCGATGAACTCTATAATCAAAGAGCTTTCGACAGATTATTGCTCTTTAATTATTATAATCATTTAAATTCATTAAAGTCTAAGTCGACGACCACTACAACCACAACAACTGTCAGTCCTTTAGATGGAAAGTATCCGTCAACTGCTCACTGGTCTATAAGAGGTTGGACAGGACAGTTTTATCCAAAATCTAACAAAATAACTAATGTGACGACAACGCCAATCACAACAACTCCTACGCCAATCATAACCGCGAAATCCAACATTGAATTTATCGATTTATTTGAATCGGAGACAAAAAATAGTGAAACCACAACAGAATTACCGCCAGAAACGACAACCACTGAAATACCAGACCCGCCTTACAAACGAGTGTTCAATTCACAAATGGGTGCAACCTTTCACTCAAATAAATATAGCAAACCATACAGTGTTTCAGTTTCTCAGAAAACGCGTTCAGATATTTCTAATTATTTAAGTTCGTTAACTCTCAGCCCTTAAAAAAAGTTATAACTATTTAAATTTGACAAAAAATAAATCAAATTCACTTATTTTTACTATAAGTTAATCATTTGTTTTTCATTAGATTTAAATCTAAGATTTTCTGTCTGTCTCTTAACAGAAAACTTTCAAATTCATGTCATTTATCATTAAAAACCATAATTTTTCGACTTTACATCAAATCACTAAAAATTTATTAATATATTTGACATCAATTCAGTTGTATTTATAAAACACGAATTTTTCAAACTGTTCTCGAAGTCTAAAGAAGTATAAGAAAAGAAAATTCGGACTAAAATTAATTTCGTTTAGAAAATGGACTTTCAGTTTGAATTTGATTCGGTTTTGAAATTCAATACAAATAACCATAACAACTATTTTTCAAGTATTTCATCAGGCATTCAAAGAGTGAAAAATAAAGAAAAATCTTATCAAAAGAATTCAATCAAATTATTGGTCGATATCTCAAAATTTTTTTGCTCTTAATTGGCCAAAATGTGTGCTAGAATTTTATCGACGAACACAAAACTTTATCCAATAATTAGGAATCTCAACAAAAAAAGCTAACTCTTATAATGAAGCAAAAGTTACCATGCAAATTTAGAGGAAAATATTTTTAATAATTAAATTTTTAATTAATCTTTAGTGTGAGACATACCACTCATTTAAAAGTAACAAAATAAAGAAATTCATTTAATTAGAAATTAATTAAATAAAATGAATTCAAATTCAATTGGTTTTAATTAAATAATAAAATACAGCGAAAAATATAATCAATTTCTTTCATATTTAATAATAAATTTTTTAAAACAGAGATTAAAAGAATGATTTAGCTTACAATACAACTTTGGATTAATTGCAGACATAAACAAAATTAATTATCAGTGTTTGGTCTGTCTGTGAGCGAGATTTGAGATTAAGGACAACAACACGAATAACAATCAAAATATTTCACAATAAAATCGGTATAATTTTTATCAAAAATATTCTGAATAATTATTTTAATGAGATTTTTTGCCGACAAAATCAGAATTTGATTTCATTTCATTGCATTTGTTTTAATAAATTATTGCTTAAATCAGAGATAATTTCTCACAAAAAAGTTCATTACATTAAACAAGATTTGTTTCAAACAAAAAGAAGATTTTCAAGAATAATCTCAATAATCAAAAAGTGTTTCATCAAAAAGGGGTCACTTTTGCAGAAAAATCTTTATAATAGATTATAAAATTTTATTTTTCAAAATCTTAGAGAATAAAAGACAATTTGCAAGAAAATGATAAATGAATTGTTTGGTGAAAAATCACAAAAATCTGTCAGAATCTAAAGGAATTAAAGGAAAACTAAATTCTAGAAAATTATTCAAAAAATGAATAAAAGGTTAGTTAAGGCATCAAAAAACTTATTCAAAGCATTCATTAAAAGGCGTTTAAATATTTCTAAAATAAAAGTCTGAGAAAAATAGTATAAAATGAGTCATTAAAAAGTGAAAGTATTATATTATAATATTAACCTTTTTATTACTAATTATAATTGAACTTATAAAATACAAAATGTATTTGTTTATGTAATTTAGGAGTATATGAAATACAGAAAAATATAATATATATTCTTTGACACAATAAATGAAATTACGAGAAAAGTAAAATCTCAGCCAAAATAATGACAAATACATTATATAAGGAAATGTTTTAATGTCTTATAATAATATCGAGGGATTAGTAACGCGTTTATTGTGTAAAATGTGTTTCATTTAATGATAAGCGGAAGAAAAATCAAAAAATAATTTTAATATTTACTGAGAATAAGCAAAGAAAGGCTAAACAGAGGGAAAAGTAGACAACAATCAAAAGTAATGAAAATTAGAGCCAAAACTCTACACGAATTTATTCTTTGTTTTCAACACAATTAACTAAATTGGAGACAATTAATCACTCATTAATGGCACAACTATTGAGCCAGTAATTGATTGCTTCAATTCCGGTGCACTCACACCACTCATACATCTGATGACTCGAGATAAAAATTTAGGGAAATTAAACTATAATTTAGAGAAATCATTAGGTTATAGAAAAAGGAGTAATCATTTTCAAAGACCTGGAGCTAAGCTCTAACCCATTGAAGAGTGGACTCCAATGGCATCTTTACATTAATCTGTTTAATACGTTTGAAAAACCGATTTTATAAATAATTAAATACTTTCTCTGAAACATCCAATTTATTTGACTACCGGCTACTCAAAGAAGTGGCCCAAGAGTTCCAATCATATGATTAATAATAAATCAATTGTTATAAATGTGTTATAAATATATAATAAAAGTATATAAAAGACAAGATTTTAATTGCTTTCGAGCTTTGAATTATTAATAAGAGCTTTCATTCACTTTTGATTGATATCTAAAGGGAATCGAAAATAAAGGTATGAATGCGCAACCATTGGGGGGAGAGGGATGCTAATTTTATTTTTTATTAGGAAAGAGCTCAGAATATGGGTCAAGGATATAATTGTTTTCTTTTGTTACCAATACTTGTAATCATATTCTTATTTAAGTCAATTATACCTAATTTTCAGCCAAAAAATCACTTTCAGGACAAAGAATGCGTTCAGAGAGAAGGACAGACTGACTCCTATCGGTTGCACTCATTGTCCAAAACTTATTTGAATTTTTCTTACATTTCGAAACTAATGAAACTTTTTCACACAAAAGAGTTTTTTTCTGATTCAAAGATTAAAATTTGAATTCTCTCTCTTCTGACGGAATGAGTCCAACACTTGATTTGCAGATATATTTCAGATAATAATCAATGCGACGATTATAAGGTTAGACATAAAAAAAAAAGTAATCAACTCTTCGTTTAGTACTTAAATCAGGATTTTTCGGATTATTGACTGAATTCATATTGAAGTTTACTTTTGAAGATTTACTGCAATTTATTTTCGCACAATTACTTAGAAAATGAATGACTTGAAAGGCTTGCAATTTGATTAAAACCTAAATTTAAACCAATTTTGAAAATATGATAACATTTATGACAATATGAAGAAAATTAAGTCAACATTAAAAATAAATTAATAAAATATGATCTTATTTTTAAATATTTAATTTAATTGCTTATTATATATCTTTTATTTGGTTTTCATTTTAATATTATTTTAATAATAAATAATTAATTGAAAGAACAGATCATTTGTTAGACTAAACCAAACATTATTTTTCTCACTTTTCATGAATTATTTAATAGTTATTAAAATGAAATTCAATATACGGTTCGCCAAATGTAATGAATTAATGTTCATAATTAAGGTCAAAGTTGTGGATAATGAAAGTCTCGATCATTTTGGTGAACACACTATACTCACTATCAACGGAGTAAACCATAAATCATTGGATCAAAAGATATTTTAATTTTTGTAAACTTTTAAATTCATTCATAAAATGAAAAATAAGAGTATCAAACAAGGAAGAGCATATAGTGATCCTAGAAGCGATCCAAGAAATGATCCAGATTATTTCAATTTAAACTGATATAACACACTTTGAGAACAGACTGATTAAGTGACTTATCTTTGAACTTATCATTGAAATAGTCGTACAGAGATTTATGCGATTTTTATGGACTTATTAGAGTTGTTAGAACTTTCAAAAAATGTGTCCTTACTCAATTGGACATTACTCAATTGGATATTATACATGTTAATGTAATACCTCAATGTAATGGGATATTTTAGGAAACGACCCATTCTATCGTTAATTTAATTTATTTGAAAAACATATTATAAAAGACTTTAAAGGACTTTAAAGGCAGTAAATTCACTGAAAAATATAGAAAAATAATAAAATTAATTCCTTTTTAACAAAAAATTAATGAACAATAAAAAGGGAAAAATTGCTGAAACGGAACCATTGATTCATAACTTTCGAATAAAACACCCTTTCATTCAAATAATTGTTTTTTTAAAACTTTATTTTCAAAATATAATTCAAATTAAACTTTAAAAATTGAATAAAATTGAATTCAAATAATTTCTGAGAATTTTATTTGAATTTGAGCTCAAATTTATTTATTGAGAAGAAAATAGGAGAACCAATTTCCTTACAATTGGTGGATCATAATTTTGATGGCAATCCATTTGCTATTTTTATATTGAACAAATTAATTATTTGTAGGAAAACTAAATGAGAACATTTAAAATAGAAACCGAATATTTCATGCGATTAATTCAATGGCTGTAATTTATCAAAATGACCTTGCTGTCTTGGCCGACAATTCCCAATTTCAGAAGAATTTTGAAAAAAATTTTGAGAAAACATTTCTTTCAATTTCTATGCCTTCAAAATAATAGGTAATTCAGTGCCAAGGATTTCAGCATTACTTTGGAAAATCAACTTTAGCTCTGGTATTTAATTTGCTCACAATTAAAATTGGACAGTTAACAGTTGACAGGATCAATCTATATTTGAATCAAATACAATAAAATACAATGAAGAATGATTGCCAATAAAGACACTTAATTTCTATTTTTGGTTAAAATTAGAAAAAGAGCAAGGTTGTCTTTTAATTGGAAATTTTTTGATTAAAACATTTAAATCATAAATCTATTGAACTTTTTATTTGGTTTTATATCAAAAATATTCAAATTTTAGTTATTTTTATAGAAAATAAGAAATAATTTTAGTAATGAATCGAGTTTTGGTTTGATGTGAGAAATACTTAAACAGAAATTAATATAAAACTAAAATCAAATCAATTTCTTTATATTTTTTGTCCGAAGAGTAAGAGAGCCACTAAATTAAGCTAAAACCCAACCATTAAGTAGAATTAGAATATGATTATGCAAATTTGAGCAATTTGAGCTATCACTTTTATTTTATTTAAACTCATTTTAATTAATCTGTAAATAAATGAAAAATTTGAGACATAATTTCAGATAACTCTTAAGATTGACTTCTCTTTTGGAACATTAAAAATATCATAACCTTCTCCTCCCTTTCCCCTCACTATTTTGAAGGGAATTTTCTCAAAAAGTTCATTAATGAGTTAATTATAGTGTAATAAGTGGACAATTTTCTGTATTTTTTCTGTTTTATTGTGAAATTTTCTATATTTAGGAATTTATATGACATTCACTGAAGTTTTATACTCAGATATGCGTTATCTTAGTCTCAATCAATATTATCGGTCACTGATCTGTTAGAAAACAAATTATTGATATTTGGCTAACATTCACTCGAAACATGATTTATTGATAATTTAATGATAATAAACAAAACAAAAAAAGTATTAATACATGTTTGGCATTGAATTATAATTACTTAACAAAAATTTACCGAAACTAAACTTCTAGACGAAGAGTTCGTTTGACTGGATGTGCACACAATGGCCTACATTTGCATAAAATTACTAAAAATACAAATATTAACATTAAATAACAATCTTTTAATAATAAGTAATCTATAAAAAGTATTAAAGTTTTGCATCACTTTCTTTTTGACAAAACTTTTTCGTTTTTTTTTAAAAATAAATATTTGTCAAGATTTCTATCAATCAATACTTCCGTAGAGTTATTACAGATTTTGTATTCTCAGTATTTGTGAGAAAAATAACAAAACTTTAAATAATATTAATTAACAGAAAAAAAATATTTTTGAACTAAAAATGTGTATAAATTATAGCTTATTGTCTACGATATGAGTGATATTGAGTGACACACTAACCGACTGCCAAACACTAAATACTTTTCTGAAGATCTGATCCAAAAAAATGTAAAACAAATTGATATCCAAACAGAAAAATCACTTTTATTAGTATAAGAGGTTTTAATCTTAAATAAATATCATTTATAATTCAGATTTATTTTTGTTTATCTCTTATCTAATGATAACAATTATTTTTTATAAATTTTTGTGTTCCAGTAATCAAAGCAAACAATTCTCATGAAATTGTTTCTAATGTCTAATTAGTGTTTAACAAAATTCTTGTTTCATAACAATTGGGAACTTCTATTTAATAACAAAAGTTCAGTTATAAATAGATATAACTCTATTTTTCAATTAATATATATATTTATTATTTGATAAGAATTTACTTAATTTTATAGGAAAATCATTTTTCAATGCCTTTTATGAACTGAAAAAAGTAAAATCAATTTTTCAACCAATTTATGATTAATTGATTTTTAATGTGAAAATAAAATCACGAAAAGATTTGATCCCAGATAAGGATTAATCCGTGAAATATTAAATTAAAGATCAGAGCAATTTATCTTGGCGAAAAGATCAAAATATTTATAGAGTACTCAAAATTAAAATGTGACTCAAATTAGGCAAAAGATAAACAAAATTAAAATAATTTCGAGTTCTCATTGAATTAAAGAGACAAAGCATGAAAAATGATACAAAAATCTTTGAATTTAAATTAATGTCACTTTATTTTTATGGTAAAAAAAACTATTAAAAGAATCTGAAATTATAATAACTCTTCCGGAGGAGAAAATCTGGAGATTAAAAGCAAATCACTTCTAAAAGTTATGTTAAACTGTTTAATGTTAACGTACTTTAGATCATTTCGCCGACGATTTACTTGAATTTTGTTATTCAGAAAAAAAGTAGTTCTTCTCTTCGGCCCATATTTTCTGAAGTAATAGCTATTCGTCGCTCAAATCACTGACACTTAATAACAAGAAGTGAGAACATTGAGGCCTTTGATTTCTTATTTGAGAAAAACTTAATTCAATTCAATATAAATGGTTTTTATCGATCTCTACATAAATATTATTTGGTGTAAAACGAAAAAATGTAATACTTTTTGAATAATTTATTCACAAAAACATTATTATTTCCGATTTAATAAAATGAAAAACACTTTCTCTCATTTAGTTTATTGAAAAGGAAAGGGTGGCAACTGTCTGATTAAATGATGCAATTGAGATATCTATTATTCATATAAAGTATATTTATAGGACTTAAAGGGTGGGAATTAAAATTCTTTTGAAATGATTGTCACTTTGAATAAGAGGTAATAATTATCTCTATTTTGAAAAAAAAAACTGAATAACCGTTCAATTAATCGAATATTAATTTAAGAAAATAAAAGAAAACAATTGTTTTGTTTATTATTGAAAATTATGAATAAATTCAAATCATTTGGAAAACAATTAAAGCAAAAAAACTTTTGTCTGACTCTATGTATGTATGACTTCATTAATTAGAGAGAAATCGGTTAAAACTAAGAACAAATGGAGAGATCATACGATTCGCTGGTAATGCAAACAGTGATTTGAAGGCATTGCAAGTTCGTATACCATCTGAATGTAGGCCAACCCGACTAACGGGTGCTGGCAGTGGTAGTTATAAAAACTTTAGTAATGATAGTTAAGGCGTTTACTTCGATTTAAGTCTTTTAGTTGTCTCGTCGTAGTTGTGGTCGTTTTATACAAAAATTTATTGATTTCGGTGAGAGTTAACCACTTTTGTAGTGCAGTCGACCACAAGACCGTTGTAGTATTCCAATCAGGAAGTGCTCTGTTTTCGCAACTTTTCTTTTCCTTCGTATAACATTCAAATAATTTCAATAGCAATTGATTACGATATTCAACATATCTCTGGTAAGACTTTTAATTATTAACCTTTTAATTAGTCTCTGAGTGTATTAATGTTTAACATTTTTGTTTATTTGTTGTTTATTTTTCTTATTTTTTTATTACTAATTATTAACTAATTTATTTACAAAAATTATTGTAAAACAGATTTAAAAGTTATTTATTTCTGTTATTCTTTAGTTTTGAAGTTATGTTCAATTCTTTAATAACATTTTGATTTCCAGCGGAGAATATAATTAAGAAACAATTCGTAATTTCATTCTTATTTTAAGCCGATTACTTTTTAGTAAAGCTATCAATCCAAACTTATTTTAAACTTGCTAAATTCTTTATATATTATTGTTGTGATAAACGATAAAAGCAATCAGACACAGCTTGAAAGGAAATCGCCCTCCAACTTTTGCATAAAACTTTCTTAATATAATTTTTAGAGAGAGAGAGAGAGAAAAAAAGAGAGAGAGAGAGAGAGAGAGAGAGAGAGAGAGAGAG
>JAQIXD010001513.1:0-14589 GCA_034699985.1 Minunthozetes semirufus
TTGAGGGCGTGATTGGGCTTAGTTTTTTCACGGCGGGCGTGAGGAGGGGCTAGAAATTTTCAATTTTTCGGAGACTAGTTACAACAAATTCATACAATTAGAGAGTGAGTGTATGTGTAAGAGTATGTGCTCTTTGGAAAACAACTCAAAATTGTGTGTTGGAGTCAATTGTGAAAATAATTTAGAGATAAAACTAAAATCAAAATTTGGAAAAATTCAAAATTAGTTTTAACACAAAGACAACGCTTTTAAGACAATTGAATGCTTAGAGAATCAAATCTTTTATTAGAAATTCTTTTGAATTAATTGTAATTCAAATTAAAAAATATTAACTCTTTGTTCAGAGAATTCAAAACAAAACAAAAAAGTGATGTCTTTTAGAGATTTCTAATCTTTGTTTGTGTTTAATTAGTTTCAAGATTTTAATGAAGAGATCGGTGTATAATCTGGCAAAAAGTCGGTCAAGTAGTCCAAGTGTTTGCATTGTATGTTCACATCTCTTCTAATCAATTGAGAAATCAATCAATTTTTTCAAAGATGACTACAATTATGAAATTATGTGATATTATTGTGAAATATTAGTTGATTTGAATTGATGTCAATTTCTCAACGAAACACATCGTTGTGAACAATGATGTGAACATTAAAGCTATTGAATAAATAGCCGTTTATGTGGAAGGGTATGGAAGGGCGTATAGTTTTTAGTCATAAGTACAACTCGTACTTTAATTAGTGATTCACTCTATTTATTATTATATGTTTTACGACTAAATGACATGAATCAGATCCACACCATTAAAGTCCAGATAAAAGCCTTTCCAATGATATTCAAAATATTCGATAATAGTTTTGATTGCATTGTATTGTGAGGAGTATTGTGAGAGAAGTTTGTTTTAGAAAACAATTACCACATCTTTATTGCAATTCTTTTTCTAAATTAATATTTTTGAGTCAAAAGAAAGGAAGAAATGATTTGAATTCAGAAGAGAATGAATTAGATTAGGAAACCATAAAAAAGCAAAAATATGCAGATTTTGCGAAAAAATGAGTATAAAAGACAAAAGATATTGTCTTAGAAGCGGTTTGGAGTCGAAGACAGTGGAAGACAAGCAAAAGCGAAAATATGTCTCAAAATAGAGACGAACCAAAAATAACTGATAAAAGGCTCTTAGTCTAAGAAGAGAAAAATTGTCGCCAAATATCACAAATATCAGAGATATCACAAATATCGAGCACAATCTGAACAGGAAAATGGAAATACAGTCAAATAAAACAAAATCTATGAGATGTATGAGCGGCGGCACTGGTTTTTCAAACACTTATGGCACGATTCAGGTCTAAAGCCAAGACATCTTCGCTAAGATATCAACAAAAAGATCGTCACTTAAAGTCAGGAGACGTGAACTCTATTTATTAAAACATTGCAGTCGTTTCTGAACTTCAATTCAAAAGGAAATGAGAAGTTTTGGGAAACATTTACCGAAGAAAAATTTGATTCAAGAGATTTTGTACACAATTTATATCTATAAGACATATATATAAATATATATTTCAGGAAATATGACTCAAAGAATATTTCCATTTAAATGAGTCTAATATATCCAGAGTTATGATATGAATTTGGATCATTTGGAGCGCAATAACTGATAATAATTTGAGTATAGATTTGATAATTGATAGAATCTAAAGGTTAAGTTTGATCATCTTCTTGGACCTCATCTTGTTTTTGTTAGTCGTCTCTCTTCTCTGGATTTCATTTATTTTCATCAGAAATTGATTGTCGATCGAATAAATGAGTTGAGTTGAGCTCAGGGCTCATTTCTAAGTCTCCAAATTAAAGCTGAAGTCTAGTCAGACAGAGTGGGAGAAGAGACCCACCAATTGAAAAAAGAAAGTCCGAATCAGCAGCACATATACCCCGACTCTTCTCTAATCACAAACATTTAGAGAGAAAAATAACTTTTCTATTAATAGAGGCTCTCATATACTCTCTTATACTCATATATTCTGATAATAAGTTCCGCACAAATAAATCAGACTTTTTTGTGGTAATGTTTTGAAGGCTAATACTGTTTATCAATTTTTATGAGTTGTTGTAAAACGTTTTATATATTAATTAATTATAAGACGTTTTTAAATAATTAGTTTTCAAAAGTATCGCAAATCTTAACAAATAATTTGTTTCTTTTCAACGAAATGTAATTCAATATTCACTACAAGTCAGTGACGGAATCAAAATCACTCGACTCTTAAGCTATTTTTAACGGGATTTACAGTCTCTTCGCTCTTCCATTCACTCGAAGAGAGTGGAGATTCTCATCCAATGATACACTTATATCGATAAAAGAGATTCTGACTTATCTTATGATAGAATCTAAGATTAAAGATATCCTAAAGAAGTCTCAACGAGTGAAACATAATTTGTATGCTTTGAATCTGATTTGATTACTCCAAACATAGAAAAGAAGATCACAAAAGCAGTAGAAATACAGGCAATAGTCATATATTATAGTAATCCCAGAACAAGATATTTATGTTCATTTTGTAAGGACTGTTAGAATAAGAATAATAATAATAAAGAAAATATTTCTATTAGTCTTATGTTGTGATGAAAGCAAAGTCTACTAAAAATTGTTTTATATATTTCTCTATCCGTAAAATAAAGCTCAAAAAATAAGGAAAACACAACAAAAGGCAGACTTTATTTGTTTGCACATATCATGAACTGAATTTGAAATTGAAATAAACAAAAAGGTTAGTAAAATAAAAAATATATAAACTCTGGTAATTAGAATAGATATCCTTATCTATCAAAACCTAAACATAGAGGAAAGGAATATCTTTTTCTGTTGTTCTTTAAGAATAAGAATAAATGTCATGAATTCACTGAATTTTCATCTCATTTATACATTCAAAAGGAATTGGTTTAGAGAAATGTAATGTTAGGGAAATACTTGAGTTAAAACAGAAAACCTGTCAAATAACTCTCTTTTTGATCTTAACTCAAAAAAAAACTGAATAAATGAACAAAAATAGTGACAAAGAAGAAGATTTAGATTTTGGATCTCGACTTAAAAGTAATTATTTTGCAGATCCAGCGCTTTTAATAAGCGTTTATTTTAGTATTTTCTCACAAAATAAAAGAAAAAATTAAATAAATTTATGTGTTTTTCAGAAAACAAAATATATTTTATATTTATTTCAAATATGATAGAGATTTCAATGAACTCACAAACATTGCAAACAATTTTGCGAATTTGACTCAAATTCCCGGAATATTCTGAGCGATAATCAGTTTCATGACTTACTTTTCCAGTGGTTCTTAAAAAATGTAAAGTTATTGACATTTTGTGTGAAAAATATGACATTTATTTACTGTTTTGAACAGAAAAGAAGGAAAATGTTTTAAAGACTTCGATATAATAATAATAATAATAATATATTTTGGGATAAATTTCTTCAAAGAAAGTAAATCAAAGTTAAAAACAAGAAATGAAATTGTTTTCGGTTGACATTTCATTTTGGCCTAATGTCTGACCGGTTTATCGGCGCAGAAACGAAGGTATGATTGGATCGATAAACGGGTGTTTGGTCTGACTATAGTATAGTTAATATTCAATAAACAACAAAAATCTGTTTATCGGTTATCTGTTGAGAAATATTGGATAAGAAACTAATCAGAACTGATTAGTGATTAAGTTTGAGAGAGCTCTGAGAGAAGATTCTCTTACTTTGAATGTAATAATTTTGTTGAGTCTCTAAACGGTATGAAATAGTATGAGTCGATAAACATATAGATATCAATGATATCGAGTGAATTTAGAGCTCAAATATGATCATTACTTTTGATTACTTTGAATGTCGAGAACAGAATCTCTTTATTCCAAAACCGAAATAAAGTTTAAGTGAATACACAATAGAGTGAACATAGGATTGAGGACCGGATCAGTGCATACATACTGATTGGGTGTTGTATTGACACTAATAGACAGACAAATATAGGTTCATAGATATCCATCTGTGCCTTGAATTGTGAACTGAAGAGTAGAAAAAACATTAATGAGGTCTAACTGTAACTGATTTGTGACGAATCGCTTTTCTATAAATTACAAACGAATCCGTGATATCTATCATATCTATTGATAACAACAATAATAATGGTTTAAAAGCCTCAATAACTATCATATCTAACATTCGTTACCATTATATTAAATATATGTCCAAAAAGAGTCACAAATTATATAAAAATAAAAATTAGTTTCATCTCTGAAAATGGCAGACATCAGACATTAGAGACAAACTCACAAATGAGATCACAATATGAGATAAGAGACTAAAATATACTGTAGTTATCATTTGCATCATTTGTTGTATTGTATGACACAATTGGACACAAAACTGAAGGTCTCTCCCAATTGTGATCAAAAGTTTATGTAAAGGGATTAACTACAATAATAGCGATTATTAATTGCCCGGATTATACTTATTATACTTATAATACAGAACTCAAATACAATAAATAATTGGAGACCCAATTAAACCCTAAAAACAACTATAAATATATTACTTTATTTTCTAGATTTTAATTAGACTTCAAATCAGAAAACTTATTACAAAACACTAAAAACAGTTGAAAACAAGTGAAATGAGTCAAAACTAACCATCAAATTATGTACATTTAATAAATAATGGTAGGAATGGTAGTGGCAGTGGTTATGGCAAATGGCCGGTGCGTTGCGACATATCATTTGGAAATGACAAGCGCTACACATCATTTGGGAAATGGCTTTTGTCAGACGACTCTATTCTTGAATACATTGAATACATATTTATAATATAATACATAAAAATAAGTTTTAACAAAACCTATGAAACCTTTTTCTACAAAGAAATATGAATTTTTCCAATTTGTGACCGCATTCTGTTGTTATGCCAGTCATCGCTCAGGAGTTCCTCAACGATAGGAATCCAGAAACTTCTTCTGGCAATCAGTTATCACTGTTTCATCTGATTTACAAAATGTTTGAATCATTTTCTGAGTTAATCATAAAATTTTATTTTTAATATTCAATTGATATTCAGTAGAGTCCACACAAACAGAGAATAAGAGCCAAAATCAAAATCAAAGTAAAGTGTAATTTGTTGTAGTGTTTAGAAAACGACTGAAAGCTAAGCAAAAATTAGTTATTAAAAGGTCTATAGATTATAGAGAAGTGAATATTAAAACTGCAAATAAAATACAAAACAAAACAAAATCAGAGATAAAACGGAAATTAAAAAAGCATACACTCATAGAGTCATACAATCAGTGGATATATTGGTCTCAGAACTCAACTAAAATCCTCTCACGTTTTGGCATTTGCTGTGAGAGAAGACTATCTTTCACTGCAATCACTACTGTTTTGCACAACTGTTTTACATTAAAATGAAAGGCAAGTAATGAAATGAAATGCACTGCACTTCCATTTATTACACAATTTAGACCAGATTTTAATGCAACTCATTTCTGGCATACATTCATATGAGTGCCAAATCTGTTAGTCTTTGAACGCCATTAACTCAACAATAAGAGCATTTAAACCTTCAATTCCTTGAATAGATGACCAGATGACCAATTGCCGGCTCATCTCATATAAACTTTGATATATAAATCATTAACTATAAAATAGGAATATATTAAAAATATATAAAGAATTTCTATTAAATGAATAATTAAAATCACAAATTTGTTACTAAGGATTCTATGGGAGACAGAATGCTAGGAATCTCCCCCTGAGAGACCTCTTTGGTTACCTCTGGTTCTCTGGAAACACGAATCAGAAATTGAATTCGAGATAAGAGAGAGAAGAGAGAGAAGAGTTAATCACCAAAAATGAAGAATCAAATCAAAAAACAATTAATGAGTTTTGTTTGAAAGCATTTTTATTAAATGTTCTTCGAATCAATTTTTATGCCTCTATTATGCCGTCTATTATGTCGTCTATTATGGCCTTAATTTTAAAACTAATCTCTCAGACAACAGACAACACATACAGAACAACACATAACAGAAAACAATATATTTTATTAAAAAGTTATGTTGAGCTCAGCTCAGGTGATGACATATCGCTCTAATGTGTTTTCTGGGTAACCCTCGAGGATAAGTATATCTCATATAAAGATAAAAACAATTTTCATTATTTCATTTGAAAGATGCATTCATTTAATATTTATTTATAAAACTTATATATAATTTATTTAAATCCATTACAAGAGTGAGAAGAGTGGCGTTTATTTGCTCTTATATTTTGGTCTCGGATGAAGACATAACCAGCGATGAAGAACTCAAGACATTCACAAATAGAAGCACTGGTCTAAACAATCAGACAATAATGTGTACGAATATTATTCAAGTCTTATCTTAATTAAAATATTCTGAAAAACAAAACAAAAAATGTTAGAAAAGGATACACATCACTGATGACAATATTGTCCCGACTTTAGGGTTAAAATTAGTTGTGAGACTCCATCAGCTCTAAAGTGTTATTAACTCAAAAATAAAACTCTAATATTGTGTATGTCTTTCCTCTGTTAAAGACTTTTCGGCAAAAATTCATCAAAAATAATGTTTGGATTTTTTGGTCCAACTTTTGATGCCATCAAATGCTAAGAATATAATAATAATAATCACATTATAATAGAGTTATTATTTTTATTGAAATTATTTTCGAAAATATTTTTTCAAAATTATATTGTATTTTGAATTTTCAGAGATAAGAGTCTCTCTATTGAAATAATTTCGTATCAATAGATTTGCAGAACTTAACAAACGATGGACTGACTTATCACTAGAGCTGTAATTTATTGGCTGACAATGAATCCAATGAATTATATTTGCCTTTGAGCTGAAAATTGGACGAATCAGCAAATTTTGATTTCATTCATTCGATACTAGTTTTGACACAATTTATCGATTTTTAAAACTAGTTTTGTATCAAAAAATACTTTTTCGGGTAATTCGGGACTCATGTGCGCCACAATTGTGATGCGGGAGAGCACAGGATAGACAAGAGTGAGCGCAGACTTTATAACAAATTCCATTTTCTTTGGATTTAAGCTGTTATTGAATATAAGCAAAAAATAGTGTTAAGAGTAACATATCGTATAAAATACCTCCGAATAGAGCCTCAAAAACTGCAAGACTTGAGTAAAGGTAGAGAAAATCGATCAAAACATTGTTATAATAGGAATACGTTTCTCATACAGTGCTGTACTGTATATACATTCGATTGGAGGCATACATACAGTTCTCTACCAGAGCTGTATATATAGCTCGTCGTTGGCAAAGGTAAAGGAAAAGAGAGGAAAACTGGAGAGGCATCAGCGCTGGCAATGCTCTGGCAATGCTATGCCTTATTGCTCAGTGAGCCAGACAGAGACAGCACGCAATCCAGCACTGCCTGTGCAATGTGTGAGCGAACGAACGGCAACGTCGAAGAATCTGCACTAAAACCAGTTCTCAAATAAAGCACAAGTGATGCGATATTCCTCCCAAAGACCAGAGCTAAGAGCGAGTCGAGTGCCGGAGTGAGTGCCAGAATCGGAATTTCATCAAACAATTCAATACATTATAAGAGAAAAATCAAATTCATATTTCTGTACATCACTGGAGAGGGAGAGAGAGAGAGAGTGAGTGAGAGAGACATACAAATGAAAAAACAAATAATAAAACAAAATCTTAACGAAAGACACAAAAAAGAGGAGTAAACAGAGAGTAAAGACAGAGAACGGCATAAAAATAATGTGCAAAAGCCAGGGAACAGATCGTAAAGAGAGTCTATTGACAAATATATTGACAAATAAATCATTCAAAATAAAAATTATTAATTTTTTTGTGACTTTTTGTGTCTTTCGGTTGGCTTTTAGTGTAGAAAAACATTTAACAAACGATTCATTATTTAGCGATTATTTTGTGATAAATATTTATAAAATATAGTAATTAATTGACTTCACGTACAATACATTAACACATTATTACGATATTTCTATATTAACCACAAATTAATTATCAATAATAATGAGTTCAAAATGAATGAACAAAAAACTATTGTCTGGTTATTGGGTCCCTAAACACAACAAAATAGGTGAGAGTCGGCTGGGAATCGGGTTATCGCAAGAGATGATAGTCAGCAGAGGTCAGGTCAGGCACCGGATCTATCGTTTCGGTGTTGAAAATTCATTCAAACTTGAAATTCAAATAACAATTTCAATCGAATGACTAGTTTTGAGGCATAAAATTAATTCAATTTTTAAGTCTAAAAATAAACTAAATTTTGATTCAATTCAGTGATAGCTATGACAACAACTCATGAGTTAAGGCTTCACTTAAGACCTCTTTTTTAAAAATTCAAAATTAGTTTAATTTCAGTGAATAACCAAAAATCAAAACTAAAAATCGGTTTTCAAACAAAAAATTGAAATAAAAAAAATACTTTTTATTATTAATTATTAATTAATTTAATTTGCATTTAAAACGGGATATAATTCGAGAGTAAAATAGTTATTGTTTTGTCATTATTTTCATTAATATAATTAATAAAATGATTTTCGTTATAAAAGACTCGAAAAAAAGATTAAATTAATGAACGAATGAATAAAAATTAAATTAATTAAAAACAATCGCTATTTGTATGGAAAGTATAGCAAAGTATGGCACCGGTGGTCACTTCCAATGCAAGCTCAGGCCTACCGTAGAGGCCAACAGATTTCAAAAAATGAGATAATTGTGGTAAAAGACAATAATTTTCGTTATGAAAGGGTTTGTTTTGACGAGACATCGATTGCTCGCACAGGCAATCAGCACAGGCAGCAAATGTAGGCGTTTTTCGGCAGACGAACAGAAATAATGTTTGAGTAATGTGTCTGTCGGGTGATTCTGTGGTGATTTTCACTTACCTTTCCCTGCATTATCAGTCGAATGGTTAATGTGACGGACGGCCCGTCCACCGGTTTGGGCGGTTCGGGCACAGCGACAGAAGCCATGTTTGTGCGATCACTCATCAAATTATTTGTGAATTGAGTCCCAAACGATTGAATGGCTTTTAATGCGAAAAACAATTGCAAACCATTAATACATTTATGAATTAAATGTCAATTTAAAGAGTTATTGATTTAATGGAGTCGTGGATCAGTTGTGGCCGTAAACACATTCGTCTGTCTATTGGCGTTTGTGTGGAGAAGTGTTGAACTGATGGCTACATCTGGTCTTTGGACACAACCAGAACTGCAAACGATGCGAACGACAACTCAAATGAAATACAACTGCTTTAGTACTGCTTTACTATTACTTTACTACTCGTCCTCTCTATGTATTGCCAGACCATAACATCACAGATGAGTCCCGACTTTGACTCTAACGCGACATCTCTTATCAAATATTAGTCTTAAACAAATCGATTCTCATCCCGTCCTCTCTCCTCCTCCTTCTCATCGCCAGTCCTTTGGATTGACTTTAGTTAACATATTTTTCAGTTGAGTTATACTTCACTTCAAAATATTTTTATTATTTTATTTCTTAAAACAAATATTTTGATAAATGTATTGAAATTCAGGCGAAAAACATAAAACAAAAATCATTTACTATTTTAGTCGACAACTCTTTCATAACCATTGGAAGAGTTGGAACTGTTAGCGGAAATTGATTTTCGGTTTTTTGGTTAAAAGAAAAATATTTTTCGTCATTTGTTAAGAAAATGTTTTGAATAATCGATTGGAACTTATTTTGACAGAAATCTGAATAAATAGACTTAAAATATGTCAATTGATAGGCCTATGACTTGAGATAGTTGTCTGTGCTTTGAGTTGAATGTGCACCACATATACAACTCAGAACAAGACAGCACATACCCTTCAAAGCTGATCAGTGATTAACATTAGCTCACAATCTGTTTGACATAAATAAGATTTTGGGTCGGATTGAGACGTGCGAACAATTTTTGATTTATAAACAAACTGTTCCTGTAATTGATTATCTGGTTGTCGAACATTCACTTTAAACAATCATAAATTATTTGCAAAAACAACAATAAGGGACAAACCTATCAACTCTTCGCACATTTGGATTACTTAACAAATCAATTGCATAACAAATAACAAATCATTTTCAGCTATTATTTTAGTAAATAGAAGCGGATATCACTTCAATCTCTTCATTCATTTAAATCATTTAATTTTCTCCTATTTTTCTCAAAGAAATATCAGACTCTTTTGACGATTAAAAAACCCACAAATAAATGTTAAGTTAAGTTCAATCGGTTAAAGAATTTGAGGAATTCCTTCAAAACTAATTAAATTAAATTGATTTTCAAATTCTCTCAAAATATTATCTATCGATACGATTGAAGATCAGTTTTGATCCAAACTGAAAGCATAGTTAATTACAAACCAATACAACTTGTATTTCGTCTAAAAGTCAGCATATTTTATGATAACAGACATTTATAACTCTGAATTTGAACGAATAATGTGTTTCTAAGTGTATTTAATTAGATAACAAATATTTTGATTTTCAACAAATTTTTTTATTCATTATTTTTTTTCAATGAATCCCTATTTGAGGACCAGTTTGTCAATCGCTTCAAAACTGGTTTCAAAGCCATAATTAACAGGAATTTTAACTTTTGATTTCTTAGATAATTGTTGGTCACAGACACTAATCGATTGCAAGAGTAATCGAAATTATATTTCATAAAAGAAATAATTGAGTCTATCTTTCTCTCAAATAAGTTTATCGTTTAGAATATTCATTAAATTCTTGTTTGCTTTGAATAATTATCTGAATTTTTGATTTTTTAAACTTTCCCTATTTTTTTAACTTTTTATTCACAATTAACTGATGTAATGAATGTTAAATAATTGGTCTCATAATAGGACTTATTGTTTAGTTAACGAAAAATTCAATTACTGACCAGTTTTTCCTATAATAGACTCGACACGAGTTTTAAGTATTATTTTTGAAGCCATTCCGTTGGGACTGTTATCCAAAATATAATTTAATACATTATTTTGAAGAATTTTAATAAACTCACAGTAATTATGACTATAATCTCATTATAAGAAGAGTTTGTGATGACCTCAAGAGATTAGTGCAGGTAATGGAGTCCAATGAATGTGAGAAATATTTTTTAGACTCGACTTTCGGAAGAAAAAAGTTCAAATGAAGATCTCGTATATATTATATAACCCGAACAACAAATTTATTTGAAAGGCTAAACATTTCAGAGAAGAGATACCGAGGATTCCATTCGAGTTATTTCCGAAAAATACCTATTCATTGACTCATTGTTCAGAAATGAGTTCAGATTTCATCAAATGACAGCCAATATGTTTTAGTTCAATATGAAAAGGATCAATTTCTTTACCATTTCTCCTAAAAAACTGATTCATTCGCTTCTAAGTTAAGTCCTTTAAATTGGATTTAATATTAAAGGATAGACTCAAACTAAAACTAATTTCAAAGGGTCTTTAATATTTTCAGAAAATCAATATTAATGTTAAATATTTGTTTATTAAATAAAAATATATTCCAAATAAATATCGGAAATCACAAGAATTTATCTTTAATTTTGTTTATTTGGAAAATTCAAACAAAACTGATCACATTGTTTGTCATATTTTAATTTGAAATCTGATATTTATAGCGAATAACGCAATACACTCACTGTTCAAACATATCAAGATTAAATTATTATTTTGTAAATGCCATCAAATCTCTGCACAGAATTATTTCTTTGTGTTAATCATTGAAATGAACTCTAAGTTCTTCAAACCGTTTAAAGGAATCCTTTTTCTTGTTTTAGAGTTTATTTATTTTTCTCAACAAATATTTTCTTTGAGTTCTTCTGTAATAAGTTTTAGAGGTTTTAAACTCAATGTTTAGTTCATTGAAATTCATTTAAGTCGACCGACAAGTGTTAGGCATCGACTCTGGCGTTCAATTATTTTCTTCAGTCAATAATTTTTATTAATACTCCTCTCCAGTGACTCAACAAAAATTTAATGAAATTTTATCTCAAGTTCTAATATTATTCTCGAAATCTGAATATTAATATCGAAATCATTTTATATTTTGTATTAAAATATTCTTTTATTTACTTAACTAAACACCGAATTGAATATTGAATAAAATTTTTGTGAACAATGGTTTGGTTTAAATTTATATTAGATTTTGAAATAATTTTTGATTGAAATCCATTTTTACTTACTTCGGGGCAAAACTTTATCGAAATTAATTTCTTTGCTGTCGTTTACAAAAAAGAAAGTCAAGAATAAAAACAATTTTCAGATATAAAAACCTAATTCTGAAGAAGAATATTATCAAAAGAGAGAATTAAGAGAATAGTTTTTCTCTTTTTTGAAACAATTCTCTCGAGTTTTAGTTTTTCCTTCGATTCGAATAATTTTGCGGAAAAGCTTTCAATTGTTTGATTGGAGTGAAGATGTGCTGAAGAGTATCGACATCTACCACATCAACCATATTTGAGTTCCTTTGCCAGGGCTTCACTCGAGAACTCCTACTACTCGTACAGTTGCCTCAATAATAATAAGAAGGTTAACATATAAGCCGATTATTTTCATTTCATTTGTTGTATGGACACAAATACAACTCTTAGATAGAGTACTAATAGAATACAATTCTCTCTCTCCCTCTCTCTCTCTCTCTCTCTCTCTCTCTCTCTCGTTTTGTCTCATCCTTCACTTGAGGAAATTCACACCAAACGAATTCAATTTATCAAAACAGTAAAAAATATAGTGGACTGAGATTTACACAATTCTAAGCAAAAAAAAAACAGAATTTATTGTAAGGACACAATTATAATGGAATCACGACAACATTTTGATTGGATCTTTTTGCCTGAATTTCCATCAATAGTTTAGAATATTGTCAAACCATTTATAATGTATGAGTATATCATATATTTCAATGGATTTAAAATAAAGAATGCGTTCAAAAAATAATGAATTCAACAAAATAGGGATTTTCATGAAAGGAATATCTTATTCTTGTAACAAAGGAATAAAAAATAATGATTTAGTTTTAAATCCAAATTTAATTTGATTCAAAACATACAAAAATAATGTATGAAAAGTCTGGTATTTCTCTGTTATTCTGTATGAAAGTCTGCATTAGATTACATAATATTAAACAAATCAATAGACGAATAAAAGGCAACAAAAATATATTTTATGTAAATAAAGTCAATTTCCGCCGAATAAGAGGTTTTTGGAAAAGTATTCACAATATCGACAAAAATGAAATCAAAGGACAAATTTTGCATAAAATAACGTAAACTAAACAAAACTAAAGATTCTTTGCATTCGATTGAATCACAACTCAATTGGTTTTGTGTGGTATCTGTAAACTCTGTATTCTGTGCTCTCAATTCTGTTCGCATTTTGAGCTCAGCTTTTCTTTAAATAATTAATGAGTGCCTCTCTTTGCCTCTCAATACTCCTATCTTTGACTACTAGTGCTCTGACTTTCCAATGGGAAAGACATACACATAAAAGAGTTGATTACTTTTTCCTATTTGGCGTTCATTTATTTTTTTTGTGTCTTTCAATCTTTACGATAGAGAAGAGTGTCTTATATTATACCACAAACTTGTTTGGCCTCTAATTCCGTTGAATTAATATTTCATTCAAGAAATTGTTTTGAATTCAATTAAACTTGAGATTAATCAGCAGTTCTGTAGTTCTGCACAGAATTAATTAATTATTTAAAATATTGGAGTAAACATGTGATTCAGGTCTGAAGTTCACTCCAATCACATTCAATGGTATGCATATTATTCTGGATGAATAAATTGAAATTCCAGGCAATGGTTCACTATTATGAATATCAAATAAAATTTTTATGATTTTTATTTCACTGAAAAAAATCGATGAATTTTTAATACATTTATTGCAAGACTTGGCTTCTAATCAAATAAATCATATAATCAAAAGAATTTCACAAAATGTTCACTAAATTTGATTTTCATTTGATTTTCATCCAATATTTACGACAACTCTTATTACTTGAATTGAAATTTTTCAAATTAATAGGTTGTCAGACAACTCTTAGGACGGGTTTTCAGCTAAATTTTTTAGATATTATTATTTGAGGATTCAGTGCATGAGTTGTCAATCGATTCATTTCACGAAATGCATTCCAATTATAATGAATATTTCAAAATACTATCCCTTCTTATAGTATTGATGTAATGAATGAGTCATTTCAAGAGAGAGAGAAGGAGAGGGAGAGAGAAAGAAAAAAAAGGATATAGAGATTCTTCCGATTTATTTCAGGGCTTATCTGTTAAGAAAGATTTAATGTCATCTCTGATCAGTTGATTATCAGAGCCATTATGCAAGTGTTGACTGAAAGGAACCGACTCAAAGCATGAGTGTCTGAATCCTTTGATTATCTTTTGCATTCATTTGTGTTAAGTTGGGTTCGTTTGGCATTAGTTTTATCTCTTCTTATATTCAATAATTAGTAGTAGTTTTACGGCAAATGTAAGGCAAATGGCATTTAGTTGGAGAGAGAGAGAGAGAGAGAGAGAGAGA
>JAQIXD010001514.1:0-14589 GCA_034699985.1 Minunthozetes semirufus
AAAAAAAACTTGTCCCCTAAAAAAAAGCTCAACAAATTTTTTGCCTGTCCAGGCCATGTCCAGGGCAAATTTACAATATTTTCTCTGTTGTCAAGGTTTCGACAAAATCGGGTTGGTCACCCTAGTAGTGACTCTATTCAACTCAATTATATATAAATTACTGTAATTTATGTCCAATTTTTTCTTATATTAATAAAAGTGCGATAAAAGCACAGTTTGGTAAAAGACGCAGCAATTTCGACAACAAAGACTTTCATTAGAAAATTTTGCCTAATATTTGGCCAAACCTGAAGAATGAGCACTAAATGAATGACCAAATTACTGTTATTTCCTCATATACTGTAATTTTAATTAATAAATGGTTTGTTTAATGGAAATTTTATTTATATAATTGAAATGTATTGAATATAAAAGTAGTTTTCTAGTATTCATCTGTCACAATCATAAAAATGATAATAATGTTGTATGAAATATCAAGTCAAGTCAAAACAATTCATTTGAAATAATATTTGACCATAATGCAAAATGCTAATGCTATTAGAATAATGTTATTCTAAAGTGTGTTTCCTATCATTTTAAGACTCAATAAATATTGAAATGTAATAATAATTTGACAGAAGAACAAAGAGTGATTGACCATGCTCAAAAGAATCTAAGATAATCAATTATAAAATGGAACAATATAGTTCAAGCAATAAATAATTAATTATGTTTGAATAACATATTGTAAAGACACAAAGGAAGAGAGGAATTGATTTTTTGTCGTATTTGAATGGAATGCTTAATATGTTGAAGATGTCAAACAGTGTTATCAACATCTTTTACATTAACCCTAAATCAATATAATTAACTAAAATATCGATAAACAACTTATAATATTAGATATAACTCATTTATTTATTTATTCAAAATGATCTTTCTCAATTTGACGGATTTATTTGTTTAAATTTTAAACTTTAAAACAAAAATATGTTAAACCAATAAATAAGAGGAGAATTAATGACAAATTGATTTATTGTTTTCTCAATTGTTATTCAATTTCTGTTAATTTAATTCTATTTCTTATTTATTTAGATTTTTATTTGAAAGTAAAAGTTTTGAATTAATCCATCAAAAATACAATGAATTTATAATTTACAAGACAACTCAAATAGGTAACCAAGTCTCTCAAATTGACCTCTAACATACATCTATAATGTTATCAAATCTAATAAAATTTAATTATTTAAAAATAATGTTAAGAATAAACGTTTATAACACCTCATTATGTGTTATAATTTTGGAGATTGAAGTAAAATATAAATGGAGATCAATACACGACAAATTTCCGGGCAAATACCCTGGTAATTAGTATTTGTGGACACAGCAGAGAATACGAATTAATTTGCATATAAATGAAATATGATTTCAGGCAGAAGTCCTCTCACTTTTTATATGATTAATCTTAAAAGTCTGATCAGTGATGAACAGAATCTGGTGATAGACTACAAATATCTCTCAAATAAACACCACTTTTGAGTTGTAATTAATTGTTGAATAAAGTTATGATAATTTTAATATTAATTTTAAGAAAATTATAGGTTTTTAATCAAAATTTAACCGAAATATGAGGGAAATTAACTAAATAGTGGTCGTTTGCCTCTCTGACAAACTCATCAATTATTTATGAATATAATTAACACTCGAATAAATGGAAAAAAAATTTCTTAAATATTTATATAATATATTCATTTATTTAATAAGAAAATCCTTTTGAATGAATAACTAGTTTTTGGTTCAAACAAATTTAAGTATCAATAAAATGAATGAATATTTTTTATTGTTTGATAGAAGGAATTCCTGCTTTCAGTTGATGTCTGTCTAAGAGAACTAATAATTTATTCTAAGAACATCTGAAAAGTATATAATAGTAATCATAAAAAATATGCGAAACTAATTGAAAATACAAATCTATGGCATCTTCTCTATTGTGTCCCAAATTTGTTTTCCTACTATCACTTCTGGTCAGGTATACCAATCCCTATCCTCTCCTCAACAATGAATGGTTTTTCGGTCGAATAGAAAGTTATGATTTTTTTCAATAGAAATGAGAAAATAAGACAAAAATTTAAGCTTTAATACAATATGTCATTAGAGAGGAATCGAACCAATGGATAGTTTTTGAATAAAATTTTGAATTTTTCTTTTTATTCAAAATATTTATTACTTCAGGCTATCTATTAGTCTAAAATACTTTTCAAAATTCACTTCAAGTGAAAGTATAAAAGAGTATAAAAGTTGAAGAGTTTTACCAAAGTTTTTGTTAAGAGTTTTTTGTCTGACTTTCGTTCGGATGTTTTTTCATCAAAAAGTGAAACCAAATCAATGTTTGTGTAGTAATTAAAAAAGTTGTCGATTCCTCCAATTTAATCTTTTATTAAAAGATGCTTAATGTGAGTATTGAATCAATAATTTTTGTTCACTTTTTTTTAATGATGTATACTTTTAAAAAACTTACAAGTTGCTATTTAGTGTCAATGTTTTGCTCTTATTTTAAAACAAATTAATTGATTTAAAGATTTTTGAAAAACTGTAAAAACTATTCACAATTTATTGAAGTATGAAAAACAAAACTCTTTTCCAAAAACATATGAAATATTAATTCAAATTTATTTTCAAAACTTTTATTAGATTTTTGTCCTCTTTTTGTCTGTAATATACGTAAACGCTGGCGGTGGTGGTGGAGGCGGAGGTGGTTATGGTAGTGGTGGTGGCGGTGGAGGTATTAAAGGAGGTGGTGGAGGATCAATAAGCTCTGGTAGTCGAGGAGGAGGCTATGGTGGAGGAGGAGGAGGAGGAAGCTTCGGTGGATTTGGCGGACAAATGACTAGCTTTGGTGGAGGCCATAGTATGGGTGGTGGAGGATATGGTGGCGGAGGCTTTGGAGGCGGACAAAGTATGGGTTTCGGAGGCTTCGGAGGTTTTGGAGGCGGTCAACAGGCATCGGGTGGTGAATCAATTAGTGGTCCCATCAATATTGCCGTACATAGAACACACAGAATATCAACAGTTCCCGTTCAAGTTATGGACTCAGTGGGAGAGCCTCAAGTTATAGAAATAGATTCGGGTGAACTACCATTGATTCTAAAATTCAATTCAAGAAGTTCTAGCATTCAGGTCAGCAGTCAGTCCAAAGAGTGACAAATATTTATTTATTTATTACTTTTAAAATGATGTTTGACTTACAGGTCAGACAAAGTCATACGGGTGGTGGTGGAGGAGAAACAGAGCACACCACCAGTGAAGATGAACCGACACGTCTTGTCCACGAAGTGAATAAACCTATTATTCAAGAGGTTCGGGAAGTGATTACACCATTCAGAAGAATTACTCAAGAAATCAGACCCGTTGTCGAAGAAATACATACAATTGTATCGAAAGGAGAGGGTCGACAAACTGGTGGCGCTGTTGGAGGAGGCGGACAAATTGGTGCTCCTTGTTGTCAAGGTGGTGGAGGCGGTGGTGGCGCCGGTTGTAGTGGTGGTTGTGGTGGTGGACAGAAGGGCGGATTTTCTGGTTCAGGGCATTCTGGTACTACTGGCGGAGGTGGTGGTGGATACTCTTCTGGAGGCTTCGGTGGAAGAGGTGGCGGTAGCTTTGGTGGCGGAGGATCATCTTACGGCAGTGGTGGGGGTGGATCGTCTTTTGGAGGCGGATCTTCTTTCGGTGGCGGATCTTCTTTTGGTGGCTCAGGTTTTGCTGGTCAATCTTCTGGACACAAAGGAGGCGGAGGAGGCGGCAGTGGAAAAGGCTATCGATCATAATATCGATCATAATATCGATCATAAATAAGACTCTATAAAAGCTTCTCAAAAGGAAATCAAATTTAATTATTTATAGAAACGATTAATGTATTGATATTTGATGTTATTTTGCATTCATTTATTCAAATAACAGTAAAATTCTGACGAATAATAAAATATTTATTTTCATTGCATTCAAAAACAGTTTCGAAAGTTTCTAAATAAATGTTTAATCTTTCAATTTTAGTGATAATATTATACTATAAGTTATATAAAATTTAATTTGAATACAATAATTATTAACTAATGATTGAAATCTGTGGTAACCTTTTAATTGAGAATACTATTAGTTCTGCAGTAAATTTTTGAGTTGAAAACAATGATGTTTTTTGTGCCCCAAATATTCATTGGACGCTTCAAATAAGTGTTTTCATCGGTGGCTCCCATTTCTACCAACTGTTCGGTACTTATGTGTTGTTTAGAATTTTCTTTAGAGCCGATAATGAGACCTTCTTTTATAAAGATTGGAGTCACCGGTTTATCAGCTGATCCTTTGCTACCAGAATGATGAGGACCTGGTTTATTGTGATTATTACTGTTTGGGTGAATTTTTGCATTTGATTTGTGGGTTTGTTCTTTGATTTTACCAAAAATAGAGTCATTATCTTCAAATTCTTCTTCGCTATCTTCTGAGTCAAACCCAAACTCATCCAAATTTGGTTCAGAAGTGGTAGTAGTGGTGGTCAAAGTGTTTGGTATTACCATATTTGATGGCATGCCTTTCCTTCTTTCATTTCTTTCGGATTCTCGTCTAACCTCGAGATGTTTTCTTTGTTTTTGTGGCGGATCGTTATCAACTGATTCAATGGATTCTTCTTCAACCAAATGAGTGTCAATCCCTTTTTCCGATCGCTTTTCTCTCAGTTTCTCCTCTTTTGCTATAATTCTTGAAAATAATGAAAAATATTTGAGAAAAATAGAAATTTATTAAAAATATTTAAGATTACAGCGATATTGGGGCCGAATAAACAAATGGTAGGCCAACACCTATTAAAATAATGAATAAAAAGAAACAATTCATCTTTAAGAGAATTGACCAGAACAATTTATTTCAATTTTTTTTGACAATCAACTAAAGAGATGTTGAGTGAACTGAATATAATTTACGTTTAAAATCAATACTCAAACAAAAGTTTTCTAATTTTTTTCAATTGTTTGAAATGTTTGGCAAAACTATCGATTAATTTTGATAATAAATTGAGAAAACATTATTTGTTTAACTTTATTTCCTCTCATTTCGTAATAGATCTATAGTTGAACATCTAGGCCAATAAGTATCAACTTTTTATCAAGATATTATATTTCTCAATTAGAATTTGTCTTTATTTTTTTTTTAAAAGTCTCTTGAGATAAAAGTGAACATGGTAACATCATATAATCTTATAATTTGTTAATATTTTTCTTTTATAATTAGAGCTTATATTTTGATTTCAACACAAAATGTAATTCAATCCGATTTGAATGATACCGACAAAATCTTTATTCTGAGAATTAATTCAATTATATTTCAAAGTAAAAAATTAAAGATAATTTTTTTTAGTTCTGAAGAATTGCTAATTATGTGAATCATTGAATTTGCCTCAAATATTAAGGTTTATTTGAAAACATTGTGAAAGACATCCAAAAAACCAATTCATTTGTGAACTCAATTTAATCCAATTTATTAATTACTGATTGCTTGGAGTCTAATCCAAAAGGACTTTTAGGAGGAAAAAATTCAATATTTTTTTGGGTTAAACTTTGTCCAAAGTATTTCCAATTGTGGAATACCAGAGCTTCAGAAGAGCTGTCATAAACAGGCTCTGAATAAATCAAATGTGAGATATTAGTTGAAATTTGTTGTGCACTAAAGCTTTTAATTAAATTTCATATTTAAATCAAGAGATTAATTAATACAAAAACATTTGACAGAAATTTTTCATTAAAAAAATATTTTATGTTTTAATCATTTCATTGAATTCTATCTAAAATTAAATGATTTGATAAATACTGTCATTGATTATCGATTAATGTGTGGGCTCTATAAAAACAATTTTTTGAGAGTGATTATGTTCCATTTAATTGAAAATAAATATGATCGCACCAACAAGGTGATATTGTTTGTGAAAAGCATTGTAATACTTAAATACAATACGTCCTTCTCAGTAATTTATTATTGACGGATTCTTAATCTTGGACATTATACATGTACTTATAAAACTTCTTGGTAATCATTGCAATTTGCAAACTCAGAAAATGTTCAGAACAATACCTATTTAATAACCGATAATTGATTTTTAAAAATATGATTGTCTCTGATCTTAAACTTCAAAATCGTTTTTTTTGTAGATTAGATTGAAATCGAAATTAATATTTTTAATCTAGTTTTTAAAGATTTAAGGTTTTTATGGTAATATTCATTTAAGCTAATTAATTGTTTAACATTTAAATCTTAACCCTGGAGCCTATTTTACGATTGAAAGCTACAAATCAATTAATCTGTTTCATTCATTTATCATAAAACGATTTCGTGGTTTTATTACCAATTTTACAGAACATTGATTTGATTGAATCGATTTCTTCACATAATTTTCATTAATTTCTGAACCATTTGAGGATTAAATGATAAAAAGTCAATAAAATGGTGCAACGATTCTAATGATTATCATAGATTCAGTCAATTTGTAAGAGAAGAACAGATGTAGTGATAAATGCAATCACTTTGATTGAAGCAAAGACTGTTAAATCTAAAAGTTGCAAGACTTGGTCTATATCTATCTATAAGATATTAATGAGTGAGTTTTGTGTTCATTAATTTGATATTAAGCTGAAAAAGGTGTGAATATATGACTTATTTATTAAAAGACGTCATTAAATAGGTTTGCGATTCAAATAAAATTAAATACCATTGAGTTTGAGGGTCGGCTCTTATAATTAAAATCTAGTTTGTTGTGTGAAGAGAGGGAACAAATCTTCAAAGAGCCTAAAGAGAAAGATTAATAGGAAAATTGCAGGAAAAATGATTACATTCATTGCTATCAACGTTTTGGATCTGAGAGATAAAGTCGTAAAATGTATTTCACTTTTAATTCTTTGGAAAAATGTTTTGAATTTATTTTACTTTTTTAAAACAAATTAAACTTTTGTTGTTTCGAAACTAAACCCAAAAAGGATATCACTTTCGCTAAACATTATTTTGAATTCACACTTAATATTCAGATGACATCCAAAACATCCTCATATCTGATATACATTATTATGACATTTGATTTAGTATTTCATTCTTTGTTTAAGAATAAAAATATTCATATCTTTAATAATGTTTGAGAAGAAAAAGTCACACAATTTTTCTATCATTAAAAACAGATTATTTCTATTCATATATTAAATATTGAACTTAAACTCAAATTAAACTAATAACAGTCAGTAATGATCAAACATAAAGATAGCTTTCAATCGTGGGATGACATGAAAGTTGTGGAAACAGTTTGTGATTTCTATTTTGTCTATCATATCATTTAATTAATTTAATCTAATTGACTTAAATCAATTACATTTTTACAGTTTTGTCTAATTCATTTTGAATAATTTAAATTAAAAACGGATATTCATCATCATTAGTGTTTTACTTTTGTATTTATTTTAAACTTGATGCTCAATATGGGAAAGCTTTGGAAATTAGAGGATTATAGGAAACTAACTAACTATACACTAATTTGTAGTGAATAACTTACGACAAATTGTATTGTATTTAAAGTTACTTTATATTAAAAGACAACAAACTATCAAATATTATTTACAGATTCTTTTATTCAATAAAATAAAACAAAAAAACACAATAAACAACTTTTTCGTGACACATCCATAGGAATGAATGGAATAAATGATCATGCCAAAAATGATACAAATAAAAATCACAATACATGTATATCAAAATATAGGAAATATACTTAATTAATAAATAAGTTAGAACTGACTAAAACGGATTGTTTTTGGCTAAATCTTAGTTCTGCCGATCACTCCATCATCAGCACTAGCAACAAATACGGTCAAAATGAATAATCATGGACATTAAATTCAAGCTGTTCTTTGAATTTTTTGATTAAGAAATGAATGAATAATAATGAGACGAATTGTAAACTTTTTTGTTTTAATTTACTCCTTATAAAATGTTATCAAATTTTTATTCATAAATAATTTGTTTTTCTTATCCAACAAAAACTGATCGCTTATCAACTAATGTCAGCTCAGGTCAAATGAGTTATGAATGTCAGATCAAATTCAAATCGGACTCTCTCTTTCTCTGCATAGAAACAGGGCTTTTGTGAACTCATTTTTTAAAAATTCTCTCAAAACAAGTATTGAGACATAAATTCATGAGAAAACACTATAATTATTATATAAAACGAGAAGAAACTGATTTTATTAATAATGGAATTTAAATAAAAATTAAATTTCTTTTGTTTTAAACATTTTTCAATAAAAATATCAGATTCAGTCAAAACAATTGGGGGCCGACTATCGTTCATATCGTACTAATTAATGCTTTTGTTTGACTATCTTTTTAACGAAATAAACCCAAACAAAAGAAATGTGAAACCAATCACTAAATTAAAGTGAAAGTATTTCTTAATAACAGAATTATCAATAAATAAATGGATAATTGTATAGATATCAAACTGAAAAAATGAACAGTCTAAAATACTTTCTATTTTTCTTTCAAAAATTCTCTTTTAACCTTAATTTAAATTAATTTAAAATTCATACATAAAATTCAAATGTTGTTTTCTAGATAAGTTTAATAGTTTAATAGTGAAATTTTATTCACATGATATTGAATTTGTATTATTTACACGATATAGATATCGCCCACAAATACCTTTAGGCAAAACAGTATCGATTTATCAGCATGTTAGCTTTTAATTGCAAATGATTGACCTTGATACTTTTAGAGACACGTGAATTGACGGCTGATTTAAAAAAGTGAAGGATTATTAAATTACTTTATTTCGCAAAAAACGATAAAAAGGAGTAAATATTTATCGGATCGATAGGGAAATGATATAAGTATTGTGAAAAGATATTACTTTTTACATAATGTAAGTATTGCCTAATATTTTACATTTTAAGGAATTTAGTCACAAAATATGGTCAAAAAGTGATTAATTAAAAAAATTACATAATATTTGAGTTAAAATAAAATTAAAAGTTTGAATTAAAATGCATTTCTTGTATACTTTGTGACACAAAACCACAAATAAATACAAAATTTTGATTTATTATGTGTTTTGCACTCAATTATGAAATATTTAATAAGTTACCTCTTTTAAGAAACAATTGCAGTGGATATAACTCAGAGATGTCTAGAATTTTCTAACTCAAAGACATTATTTAAATAATGTATAATTGAATGTCATATTATGGTATTTCTGCCAAAATCAATATTCTTGGGAATATCTCTGACAACCCTTTGGCTGCGTTTAATTGAAAATTCAAGTATAGTGTTGTTTCGCCAAAAGAGCTGTCATCAAATCTTAGAAGAGATTTTATAACCTGGAGATGAGTTGAATGAAAAAAGAGACCGAATTTTTGTTTAAATTACTATAAAAACTCATTAAATGAATTGAAGGCAACTTAGAATTGAAAGCTCAAGGGAATTTGCTAGACGTCTGATATTAGATGAATTGCTTGATCTTCTCGATAAATTTGCTCCAAAAAAATGTTTTCTTTTATGTTATCACTAAATTCACTAAATTATCAATGCATTAGATTTTATGATTATTTTTTTCAATTTTTCTTCCAGTATTTTCTAATTAAATTCCAAATTGAATCAAATCTAGAGATTATATTCAGGGTAAAACTTCAATCAATAAATGTGACATTAATTATCAGAATTTTGAAATAATTGATGATTTTATTCTCAAAAAGGAATGGCTTTTATTCAAGAATTTCAATAATTTTGAGATCGTTAGGGCTTTACTTTAAAAATATTCATTACTTATATTATTTATATTCAAAACTCGATAAGCGATGAAAAATGTTTTAAATATTGAAATTTAAATCCTTTTCGTTAGACTTATAAATGGGTCAAAAAAGCATATAGTGGTTGGATATCGCATTTAATACTTGCTCTCATACATTGTACCATCAAATGATAATTATTTCTAAATTTTCACAGAATATTCACAGAATATTCTGCACAAATATAACTAGTTTTCATTAATCGAAAATTTGTTCACGTAATTATAAGCCATAGCTCTTTGAATTCTATTTATTTTATAGGCCAGGTTCATATTTAGTGAAATTGTTTATAATAAACTTCATTAAAAATAACACGTCTTCAATTCGACCTTGATTGTTTTTAAAGTAAATTTTAATTGGAGGCTAAAGTTTATTTAGAAAAATCAATTGTCTCTTTTATTTCCTAAAGTTTACATGGACATTTTATCGATTCGGAAACGTTGAAACATTCCAATTAGGTTGTCTAATCAAATAAAAATTTTGTAGTTGATAAAATTAATGAGGCCCACCCAAATAAACACGAGCTAATAAATTCATTCTTATCAGAAAGATAAAATATTTGAATAAAAAAGTGGATTGAACAATTTGAACGCGTTGAACAAGTTGAACACTGAACAGTTCACTCCATTGTCTACAAATAAATTACTTTTAAAAACAAAACATTAAATCAATCATTAATTCAAAGAACGACTCATTGTTTATAAGGTTTGCGTAAAATAACTGATGACTTCTTCCGATAGAAAGGCTTTCAATAGAATTTGTTTTTTGGAGAAATTGGGAAAAACGACTCCCTTTCAAGTTTTTCTTGATAAATGACGAAAAACACAATATTGTGTAAATCTATCGCAATTAATTACAATATCGATTAGAATAAATTAACCTGCTTTAATGATTTAAATCGAGCTAATGTGACAATCTTAAAGAAAAAGGTTCATTTGATTGCAACTCAAAGGCATAATTGATTGCTTTGAATATCGAAAATTTATTTCACATTTCATCTCAAATGTACGACAATTCTGATCAAAGATTTGATAAAAATCAAAATAAATAAAAAATTGTTGAGAAAAAGCTTAAACTCTCGTCTCGAACCCCGGGTGAAAGTGAATGCCATTATTCTGAGTGAAGAAAAAACTATTTCTTAAGATATGAACCAAATCTTATTCTGATTAATTCATTCGAGTGATTCATTTGTTAATGAAAAACAGTTTTTCAAACGGTTTGCCCTAATTTTTTTTATGGCGCCGGGCATTAGCTCACCCATAACTGTTTATGAGAGGTATAGTACTTTCCCATAACTATCCCACAAATGACTCCAATATTATATGAGTTTTTTCTTAGGGATACCAATGAATATAATTTTCAAATTCTGTTGACAATCCTTTTACTGGTTTTGTAAATGATTTCATTTTTTACACTAAAATCAGTGAAAGGTTTCCGCTTAAGGCGTGAGACTAAACCATATATAAGTCCAACTTTTTGACGGTTAAGATCAGAGCTTCACCTGAGCTGAAAGTAATCACTTCATTCAAAACTTATTTTGTTTTATTTATTATTTCAAATCAAATTTAACCAAAAATGTTTAAGGTATGTGTCTCTCAATATCTCTCATTACTTTCATTGATAACTTCTCTGCAAATCTTCAAACGATTGGAAAACAGAAATTCAGCCGAATTTGAGTAACTCTTCTAAACGTTAATTATCTTTCTTAGCTTATGATCGTCGGTCTCTTCGCTGTGAGTTGTTCAGCTGTTCCCGGTGGATACGGTGGCGGAGGATATGGTGGTGGTCTCGGAGGATATGGTGGTGGTCTCGGAGGTGGTTACGGAGGCGGTTTGAGTCTCGGAGGTGGTTATGGTGGAGGATTCGGTGGTGGTTATGGTGGAGGATTAGGCGGTGGTTTGGGTCTTGGAGGAGGATTCGGTGGAGGATATGGTGGTGGACGAGTCAGCGCTGCTATCTTGAGCACCAGATCCGTTAATGTTGTTCCCGTTGCCAGCAATTATGGTTCTTCTGCCCCCACCGTTGTTGATGTTGACTCAAGTGAACAACCAGTTGTCCTCAATTTCAATTCCCGATCCTCACCACTGTTGACCACTCAGAACCACTACGGACAGCCCGGTAGTGTTCAGCACTCAAACTCTGTGGATGAGCCCCATGTTCTCAGACACGAAGTCACCCGACCAGTCATCCAAGAGATCCGTGAAGTTATTGCTCCCCAAAGAAATGTCGTTCAAGAGATCCGACCAGTTGTCGAGAATGTCCAGACTCTTGTCGCCAGAGGTGAAAACAGAGGTATCGGTGGTTTCGGCGGTGGTCTTGGAGGTGGTCTCGGAGGTGGTTTCGGTGGTGGACTCGGAGGTGGATACGGTGGTGGACTCGGTGGTGGGTATGGTGGTGGACTCGGAGGTGGATACGGCGGCGGTTATGGTGGTATTGGTCTTAGCGGTGGTTATGGAAAAGGCAAAGGAGGATATTAAGTGATTAATTTGGTCCAAACCTCTCATAAATAGTGAAAAACAACTCATTTTATTTGTTCGTCAAATGACTTAATAATGTTTTTTAATTTCAAATATATTTTGTTAAATAATTTAATTATATTTTTATAGAATTAATTAAAAGTCATTTTTTTTCACCGAAACCTCTATTTTTATTAAAAAAGAAAATGTTTGGTACATTAAAATATTTTTAATTACCATCAATTAAATGATCAAAATATACAATGTATTAGAATAAAGAATTATAAAATATACAAATTCTATTAAAAGCATAATAAAAATTAAGTGAAATTACGAAATAAGTTTTTCGTTATTTAAAATATCGAATACATATATCACTGAATTGATAATTATCTGGAAGATTCTATGAGGAAAAATGTTTAATCTGTTTCTGATGAATTAATTTGATGATAAATTAATCTTATCTGACAAACGGGCAAATATTGACTATCAATTTGATGTCATTTAATATATTTTGTGAATTTTGTAATCAAAACCTTTCCTTTAGATTTCAAAAGAATCTGATTTTCAATTAATTATTCATTTGAAGTGATTTATTTCAATAGGAAATTATGTGAAGACTTGAATCTAACAAAATCTTATCGATTGGTGAACTATAGAGAATCAAACCATAGGTTTCAGTTGAAAGAAAACAATCATTAATTCAATTATCTTTTGTGTAGTAAGTGATGTGTATAAAAAGTTAAGTCATAATACTGTTGTATAAAATACTATATAAAATTGAAGAGAGCTTTAGGGTATTATACCAGTATAACTTATATTGTATAAGTTTAATATTAAGCCATTCAAGTTTGAATAAAACTTATTAATCAAAATTAGAACCAGATTTTTACTTATAATTATTACAGGATTAGATCAATAGGATTTTGAATGATTTACGCAATACAATGATTTATATCCAAAATTTCATAAAAAACTGGAATAAACTTTCATTTTTATTTAAGTTAAATAAATAAATAAACAAATGACATTTGTCAGTTAAGTTTTAGCATAAATTATGTAATTTGTTGAAATGTCATTCTGTCAGATACATCAGGTGCTGTTTCCATGGATTGTCACGGCTCAAGACATTTGTTAACTTCTATAAAAGTTGTGTCCAAAAAGAAATCAAATAAGAATTGAATTTTATTTTATGCTCTTCTACTAGAAGTTTATACTTGAATGAGCAAACTTCATTAATTTAAATAATTGATGAAATTTTTATAAATAATTAATTTTGATAAAAAAAATAAATTGTATGCAAATAATTTATATTTAATCTACCATGATAAAAGACATGAAAATTGAGATTTCTCAAATCAAAAGATGAAGTCATTCTTTGTCATTAGATCGAATCGATATCTGAGACTAAAGCAAAAAATGACATTTTTTCATACATTTTTCACTTTTTTTTATGTATTCCAAGTCAATAGAAAATGATTTGACGATTGATTTGACAATTGATTTGATAAGATTACGGATTACGGATTACAGGATACAACACAATTACTAAACTTTGGACAAAACTTTGAATTTATTTATTATTATTTCCTTAATTTTATGGTAAATCCAATGAAATAATAAACTATTAATATTTTGAACGCAAAGTGATCTGGAATAAAAATAAGTTTTTCATTGGAAATTTACTTATCAATCACCTTGATGCTTTTTTGTTAATTCAACTGATTGTTTGTTGAAGATAACCTTATCGATGGAAACAAGTGATGAGACACTTGGAAGCCATAAATTCTGATTTTATTTTTGACTTTTTGTTTCATTTAATACTATTTTAATGAAATTTTTTTAACAAAAGACAAAAAATTGTTCACAAAAACGGGTGAAGGCTTACAAAAGTCAGTCATATATAAGACAACTTATAAGACATCATATCTCACATTTTGGTACACAATTGTAAGGCTTTCAATAAAGAAGTGGTTCTTAATAAATATAACTAAAGAAATGTTTAAAGTAAGTGATGTTTAACTGAATTTACATAAATTCTATAATAATATAATAATTAAATGCATTTTATAATAATTTTTATTTAATTTGAAACTCATTTTTCAGTTATTAATCGTTGGTCTCTTTGCATTCCATTGTTCTGCAACTCCACCTTCTGGAGGGGGAGGAATAGGAACTGGAGGTTTTGGTGGATATGGTGGAGGACTTTCAATGAAAGGAGGATATGGAGGAATTGGAGGTGGTTTAGGCGGTGGATGGGGTGGAAGTGGTTTAGGCGGTGGATGGGGTGG
>JAQIXD010001515.1:0-14588 GCA_034699985.1 Minunthozetes semirufus
AGTGTTACCATTACCAGTGAATTGATTGCAGATATTGCAGACATTCAGACATTCCAAAGAATTTGGTTCAAGTCATTTATAAACACGGATTTCCGCTGTCAGACCACTGCTTAATAGTGAATACTACAGTTCAAGTGATAGTGAATATTAAGCAACAAATTTGATATTCTTTGCGTGAGAACCAAAACTAATTATTACTAAAATCATATCAAAATAACAGTTATTTCTAATGCTTTGAGAAAATTATTTCCAAATTAGTTCTTATGAGAACTTTTTGACACAAAATTTTGTAACCATTTGTGACCATTTGTGACCATTTGTGACCATTCAAATACATGTTGATTTTTCTCTTAAAATTCATTATATTAACTAAAAGTGAATATCGCTTCACTTTTTTTATGATAATCTTTTCTCAAAAATATATTTCACAAATTCTTTAAAAAAAAGAAGATTAAAGTATAGAACTTTAAACTGTAAACTAAAATGTTTGTAAGTTAATGATTTTCTATATTTTTCAAATATAGGGGGATAGAAGTTAGGTAGTAGTAATATTGGTATTGCAACTTGCAATTTGCAAGCTTTAAAAAAGACACCTGAGATGAAAGACTGATTTAAGACAAAAGGATTAACTAGCCACGTTTTTGCACTATTCATCATTTTCATCCCTAAAATAAAATGGTGGAACTGTTAAGGTCTGATATTTATTTATTGGATCTAGTTGAATTCTAAGATGATAATAAAATGAGGTATTATTATCAATCATACTGTATATAAGAAATTAAATCCTTTTGTGTTAAAATACGACGACTAATGGCACTGAAGATATTTAACTAAAATAAATTAATTATTATTTAAACCAATTATTTGTGTTTTATTCATTTGATTCGAGTGTTTAACGAAGGCTTACATCTGAAGGAACTCTCAAAATATATATATTAGATTTGGAGCCACCAATAAGTGTCTTATCTGTAGATATGTTTTCAAACACATTATTATTTGATTTATTGATAAAATGCAAAAATTTATGTTCAAAAACAAAGACCACATATCTTATGATAGCTTAGAATTAAAGTCAGGAATTTGAGAAAAGAATGCGCCGATAGATACTAGAGTTATACACCTTATTTACTACATTGTACATTAACATGTACATTCTATGATTGTCTTTTGTTACCATCAAAACTAAAGTCAAAGTGCAATCATATAGAATATATAAAAGAAGTTTATGATTGCAATTATAATTACAGAAATTAATTTGACTTTAAGTGAAATTAAGTGAAAATATATTTAATTTTAAATTATTTTGAAATAAAATTCTCTTAAAATCAAAGTTTACACAAAAGTTGTTGAATGAGAATATTATTGAAATAAATTAAACATTTTGTTATTTAATATAATATAACATAATTTAATTTAAATCTAATTAATTGAAAACCAAATGTGAATTCAATTAAAATATGTTCGCAATTATTTAGAGAACTTACTGAAAGAGTAATTTCAAAGATCAATAACTCGCTATAAAAGTCATTAACTCTATGAGTAGTGAAATAATTGAGATGTTTTTCAAATATTTGATTCGAAAGCATATGAGTATTCAATATTATATCAAATTAAATATTAAAACAAATTATTTTTCAACTCAAGCGAAAGCTGTCGATCAAAATCATATTTAAAGGTTTAACATATGGAAGGAAAGGAGTAAAAAGTATTGCATTGGTTGTTACCACTGCTATTAAAGCTATAAAAAGTTTTATCGAAAAGTTTGGAACAAATGGGAGACATAAAACATATATAAGTATGTGAGCAAAAGATCAGTTGTGGTACTTATGATCAAATAGTTTGTGTCAGTTATGATGTCGTAATGTTTTGACTGAAAAGTTGATATTATTTGTTATCTTCGGTCTTAACGCCGCCTTTCACTGCATTTTTGCTTAAACTTAAAGCTTAAGAAAGTTTTGCTTTGAAAGAGTCCTTAATTTGTGAGGATATCAATGAGTATCAAATGTTAGGCAATAATTTTGTTTCATTTGCAAACTAAAGCGGACTTAACGTCGATACCAATTTGTCTGTGCTTTAACTGTAGTGCTGTTTCACTTGGAAACGGTGATACATGCAAATGTTGCCTTTGGGGGCTCTCCAGAGCTGCTGCACCTTCACATTACTTCACTACTAGTTTTTCTCCAACAGAGGAGAGGACAACATTCCTCTATTGGTTATGACATTGAATACAACTTAATGTTAGCACAAATGCTGAGCGAAAAACCAAAAACTATTTTTCTTTGTGTTTCTACAATGTTTTGAATTAATTGAAAGGAGGTCTTTCTCTTTTAAAAGCGATCGTTCAATATGCCGGGTCCTAATCATATCAACACTGCCTTAAACAACACAAATACCAATGTTCTCAACACTGCCAACAATTGCAACCAACGAAGAGACGGACTTTCTGTCACTTTGAACCACAGAAATAACAATGAAATGGTACAGACAGCCCATACTAATGGCGATCCATTCATCGATAGGTCGTCCGATATTATTCAAGTGAGTGACATATCATTTACAAGTTTTAAAGTCTAATCAAAGAACTATTACTTGTAATGAGTATTAACTGTACTCTTCTTTGTTCTGTTCTTTTGTTTCATTACTTTTGCATATCTTTTATAATATTTAGAGTTCGCATAAAAACTATGAAGAGGTGGCTCTAATAGGGTCGGGTGCTTATGGAACTGTCTTCAAGGCGAGAGACCTCAACAATGAGGGACAGTTAGTCGCCCTAAAAAAAGTTCGGGTCCCACTCAATGAAGATGGAGTTCCCATAAGCCTTTTGCGAGAGATATCTGTTCTGAAACAATTGCAAAGTTTCGAACATCCAAACGTTGTTCGGTTAGACACCACTCTTACACATAAGCCTTAACACAGAATATTATTTTCAAATATCAATTAATGGACATTCAATCAATATTTAGGTTATTAGACATATGTCACGGAAGACAACTCGAAAATGAGAGACAACTGATTTTGTTTCTTGTCTTCGAACACGTGGAGCAGGACTTAGACACTTATCTGCAAAAATGTCCGGCGCCTGGCATAGGACCCGACCGTATCAAAGTATTGATAAATATTTGGTTAACCTTTTGGAACAAATATTAAAATAATGATTGATTAGGAACTACTTTTCCAACTATTGACTGGAGTCGACTTCCTTCACACCAATCGTATAGTTCACAGAGACCTGAAACCGGCCAACATTTTAGTCACTAATGAGGGTCAACTCAAATTAGCGGACTTTGGATTGGCCCGCATTTATCAACAAACACAGCCTTTGACGACAGTAGTGGTGACACTTTGGTATAGAGCACCAGAAGTTTTATTGCAGTCCAGTTATGCCAGTCCTGTAGACTTATGGAGTGTGGGCTGTATTTTTGCAGAACTTTTTACTCGTCGGCCACTATTCTGTGGACAGTCTGAAAACGATCAGTTGGGAAAAATTTTTGAAATAATTGGTGCTCCCCTTCAAAGCGAATGGCCTAAAGAACTGCCCCTTTCGTGGGACGCGTTTTCAAACTTCAAAAAAACAGATTTTCGTCAAATTATTTCAGACATATGTCCCGATGGACTCGACTTATTGGAGGTCTCTCTCTCTCTCTCTCTCTCTCTCTCTCTCTCTCATATTTTTATAGAATTCAAAAACTAATGAATTTTTTTTCTAAATTCTAGAAAATGTTGAAATTTGATGCAAACAAGAGAATAGTGGCGCGACAGGCATTGACGCACACATACTTCAAAGAGTATGAACTCTATCCACCAAAATATGAGAACTCTTTGAATAAAAGTCTCAAAAAATTTAATTCCGGTAATGAAGACAATTCTTCACATATTTCCAGATAAGGCCTCAAAGAAGTTGAAGTTTTGAACTTTTGTTAATTTATTTTATATAAAACGCACTTAAAGTCAGGGATTGACCAAAAAATTCACAAAAAAAAGAAGAAAACAATTAATTTCTTTGATTTGAAAGCATTTTAAAAAAATATTTTGATTTTATTCTATAAAAAGCTTTCATTTTGCAAATTATCGATAAAATTATAGGAAAACACCACTAAAACACTACAAGCGCTCAAAAAAGTTTTTAATTTCATTGAAATCTGAGCACTATTTCTATTTTATCCGACAATTTGTTATGAAATGTGAAGGTATTCTTCGAAATCGAATTAATAGCGGGAAATGCATATCAAAATACATATCATAAGTTAAGGTATAATAAGTTGAGGCTCAGGCTCTGTAAGTGCAGCTATAAGTGAAAACAGCGATAACCAGTTCTCACAATTTGTTAAATTAAGTTTGACTTTGATTTCATCATTTGAACGAATCGGGTCTTAAACTGTTGTTCATATGATTTGTTTCAATTAATGCCATAAATTGTTTATCACTAATGAGTGGTTGCAATCATTTTAATGAGTAATTGTTTGAATCTATTATTTTTAAATTCACTTAATATTCGAACTGAAAGTGTGGCACAAAATTGGACAAACTTTCTTTCTGGTCATCCCTGGAACCAAACATATCAAAAATGGCATTATTTTCATATATGTATATAAATAGAGCACAAAAACACTTTAATTATTTTTTGATCATCTTTTCATCATTTAAATCATACTTTTATTTTATTATTTAAAACAATTTTCTCTCAAATTTTGAATTTTTATTAAAAGTAATCAAAACTTATTTTAAATTATTTAAAAAATCAATTAATTTATGTTTTAATTAATTAATTATAATTCAAATCAATTGAAAAGTTTTTATTTTTGTTTCTTTTTATTCTCTTTTTTATTAGTGATGATATTCTGTTGAGAATCACCTGAAATTGCGTTCAATTCCTTTTTCAAAGACAACAATTCTTTGACTTCTTTATCGATAACTTCTTTATTTGCTTTTTCAGTCTTAAGAAGTCTGACTTTTTCTGCCTGTTTTGCCACTAATTCACTCAATTCCTCTAAACTTCTGTTCGAAACTTTCACTTCTTGTTTGCCGACAAATCGTTGTCTCAATTCTTCGATTTCTTTTGTTTCCAATTTTCTGAACAGAGGCTCAGCCTATCGTTGTATTAAACTTTTGTTAGTTTTTTTTTTATGAATTATGAAATGTTATAAAATGTGTTAACTCATTGACTGCCAGAAGAGTAGCAAAAGCATATAATTTGATAGGTTTTTGAGAAATGATATGAAATGAATGACACAAACCTTTCCTATTTTGTGACCGCATTTAAGAACGCAATGAAATCGATTGTCTTTCGGCAATAAATTGATTTTTATGTTCAGTTGTTTTTGGAGAGAATCGCAAGTGTTTGGCATATAAGGCATCAACAGAACTGATAACAGTGCAGATATGTTGGCCGCCAAACCAATAATAGTCTGAGCCCTTAATCTGTTTAAATCGTAAATCATTAGAATTAAAGACAATTATTAGTGAATTTTAATATTGAGTGCAAAAGAGATGACAAGAGAGCAACAAATCAAAGATAAAAGCGTTGAATGGATCAGAGGTTAAACATAACAATAAAACTAACTTCTCTTGGGATCCCTTTTTGATGAGTTCCCAGGGTTTTGTTGATTGAATGTATTGATTTCCGATTCGACTTATACTTAGAATGGGTCGGATGGCATCCCTCAGTTTGACCCTTTCCATTAGATTGGAATAGTTGTCAATTTCTCTATTGATCTGAGCGATCAACAATTGGTCGGATTCTTGTAAATCAATTTGAGGAACTGTTGCCTCAAAGTTGTTAATTAGGAATATAAGGGCTCTGTTGACAAAGTTTCCCAAATTATTCAGAAGTTCTGAATTGTTTTTGTTCATGAGGTCAGTCCAACTGAATGTCGTGTCCTGCGATTCGGGCCGAATATAAAGCAAATAAAAGCGCCAAATATCTGAAGGAATTCCGGTGTCCTTTGCGTTATCGCCAAACACTCCAACGCCACGACTTTTTGAGAACTTACTGTCCTCGTAGTTAAGGTATTCGACTGCAGAGATGTGATTAACGACAGTCCAGTTGTCATTAGTGCCCATTTCACAGGAGGGGAATATAATTGCGTGAAAGGGAACGTTGTCTTTACCCATGAATTGATAGAGAGTTACGTCTTCGGGATTTTTCCACCACTTTTCCCATTGTTTGTTGTGATGAGCAGTGATTGAAGGATATCCGATGGGAGCGTCGAACCAAACGTAAAACACTTTCTCTTTAAAGCCCTCCAAAGGTACAGGAGTTCCCCATTTCAAATCCCTTGTAATACAACGGGGTTTAAGGCCATCCCTGAGCCACGAACTGGCAATAACTCTCGCGGTTTGAGTCCAACAGCTATTTGGTTGACTCACAGAGTTCTTAAACCATTCTTCGACTTTTGGCTGTAATTTTGGTAAATCCAGAAACAAATGTTTGGAACTCCTGAGTTGAGGACCTGTTCCACAGATTTTACATTTCGCTTCTTTTAATTCGATGGCATTAATCAATTTCCCGCATTTGTCGCACTGATCTCCTCTGGCGTCAGGATATTGACAAAAAGGACAAATCCCTTCCACAAAACGATCCGCTAAAAAGCGCTGACACTTTGCACAGAATAGTTGTTGGGTTTCGTCTTCTAATAAATAGTTATTTTTATGTAAATCCCAGAAAATCTTTTGCGCGATTTGTGTCTGTTCTTCGGTAGTAGTTCTTCCAAAATAATCAAATGAAATGTTAAACCATTCGTAGATTTCTTTATGGATTTTATGGTATTTATCGCATATTTCTTTAGGAGTTATCCCTTCCTCCAGAGCTTTTGTTTCAGTAGCGGTTCCGTATTCATCGGTACCGCATAAGTAAATAGTATTCAGACCTTTCAAACGACAATATCTGGTGAATACATCGGCGCTCAGAATGGATCCGATTATATTTCCCAAATGCGGTACATTATTGACATACGGAAGAGCGCTCGTTATCATTACATTTGTCTGACCCTTAATCGGCACTTTTTCTTCAATTTCATCTTCTTTATAAAACGGGTCACTTATTGACCACCGATCGAAAGCTTCTTTCAACTCATCGGAAGTTATATCATTGATTGGACTTTCGTTTTCCATAATTCAAATTAAATTCAATATTATTTGAAATCAGAAGAGTTGGCAATCAATTAGTCACACAATTAATGATAAATTATTACATACTTTACGTCACTTAAAGCCAATAAATTGCAATACTTTTCAATGGATTTACAGTTTTTAATGAACCGTTATTTATGGCAATAAAGTTGCGCCGGTTTTGCATCACTTCATAAAAATAATTAATTTTAATCAATTGGGGATAATCTCTCTCTTTAGATGTTGTCGAAGTTGACTGAAGGCAATAAATAATAGAATTAAATTAAAATAAATATAAAATATATGATTGATTTGTTAGAGTATGGTTTTGAGGCAGGTTTAAGGTCAGTGATATGAGTGTAATATTCCTCTGGCGGTCATAATAACAAACAGTCAGTTTATTTGTGTTGTGAACACATATTGTCTCAGATTTGTCTCAAATTTGTATTTCACTAAAAATATCTCTTAATTGTCATCGAATTTAAGATAATTTCGCTTAAAATAAGTGACAATCACTTCATTTCAATATATCATTGATAGTTGACAGGAATGACTGTCATCTGAAGACTTGTTATCACTTATTTTTCTTATTGAGAGGAAATTCAAGAAATGCCAAAACAAAGCGCAATGTCTTCTCAGAGTCACAAAGAGATTAAATACCCGACCGGTTGTCGGGAAATTAGCGAAGAGTTGGCTACAGATGATCTCATCAGAAGGTATGACACATTTATTTCAGACATTAATCTGAAATTAGTTTTTAATCAAATGTTTAATGATATGAGAGTCAAGTCATTAATTGGCGCTTAAATTGATGCACAACTGATCAGCAAAAGACATGTTTTGCTCTTTCATTCAAATTCAAGATTTTATTTCCATTTATTCTTTGAATTGATTTTTAGACTATTATTTGAGATTAGTTTAGAGATAATTGTTATCTTCATTTAGGAACCAATATTTGAGACATCTTTAACACATTGTTTGACACTAATTGAGAAAAAGAGTAAAATTGGAGTAAATTTTGTTAAATTTATTAAATTAGACTCAAAGACATAGCAATGGCTTTTCAACAAATGTCTCAGGAGGAGGACAACAGCGGTTTCATCCCTTTAGCCCTCTATTTGTGTAAGAATTGATAATTAATTGTTTGAGTGATTGTCCACTAATTGGAGACTAATCTAACTTTGATAGCGAGCGACTACTTCTTAGAGCATCAATCGCGAGACGTACGTCTTTTGGTCGCCTGTGCTATCGCCGATGTGTTTCGCGTTTATGCACCGAATGCTCCCTATCAACACCCGGAGCTCATCAAACATATATTCCTATTCTTTATTCAACAGTTGAAAGTAATTTCATTTGAATTTCAATTAAAAGAAAATTAAATTAATTTACAAATGAATTGATTTTCAGGGATTGCAAGACCCAAAAGACGCAACTTTTAAGCGTTACTTTTATTTATTGGAGGTATTGTTGTTTGAAATGTTTGCGCAAATAAAGAGATTTGTTGTATAATTAATGTTATAGAATTTGGCCTGGGTCAAGTCATTCAACATTTGCATTGAATTAGAAGACTCTCAGTATATCTTCTGTCAGTTGTTTTCACTGATTTTCAAAGTAAGCAAAAGACTATTGTCTGCAACACCTCTGAGTTGTCTCTGATTTTAATTGATTACAATACAGATCGTTAATGAGAACCATAGCGACAAAGTTAAGAATTTTATGCTCGATATGTTGACTCCTCTTATCATCGAAGCCGATACCGTCTCATCAAAATTGATTGAAATAATTTTGTGGCACATCATTGACCCCAAAAAGGTTTGATTAATATTATTGTCTTTAATATTGAATTAATGTTAAAATCTATGGAATCTATGGACAGACTGTTAACAAACAGGCAAATTGGTTGGCCGTTCAGATACTGAAGAAAACGAGTAAAACTATGGAACCATATTTGGTCTCATATTTCACTAATGCTATAACCCATGGCATTGATGACAACGCCGGTGACATCGATAATGATGACGACACCGCTCCTACTGTACATCAAAAGCAGTCAACTCGCGGTTCACGGAATTCAAAGTCGGCGACCGTCTCGACGTCTGTGACACAGATTTGTGAACTTATCTATGAATTGAATCGGATTTGTCCAAACATTATGGATGGTCTGCCACTCATTCCTTTCTTTCTTTTCGGAAACTCCTTTAACTCAATTGTTGTTTAAACAGGAATTTTACCACAACTTGAGTTCAAAGTCAAAAGCATTGATGAGAAGGAAAGGTGTGATTACACTAAACTTTTGGCCCGACTTTTCTCTGATAAGGATTCAAATTTGGCGGAGACTTATCCCGATCTCTGGAAATCCTTTTTGGGCCGATTCCGTGACATAAGTGTTACCGTAAGAATGCGTTGCGTTCAGTATTCGATGCATTTTCTGGTAAATCATCCGGAATTGAGAGATGATATCAGAGACCAATTGAGGTGATGTCTTCTCTACCTGAATGTCCAAAACGTTTGCTGACATTTGCTTTACAGACAACGTCAACACGACTCCGATGAGAACGTCAGATATGAAGTGGTTATGGCTATCATCAGTGCCGCCAAAAAGAGCATCGAAAACATTAGTGAAGACCTCTTGAGTTTTGTTAAGGTCTGTACTTATTATTTATGTCAAACCCTTATCAGGCATTTGATTAATTCATAAATTTATTAAAGATTTGATTCATGTAAGGGTTCTTATCTTCTTTTCACTTCTACTCCTCTCTTAATATCTATTGTTATTTCATTTCTTGTAATTTCTGATCAAATCTTTCAATTTGGTCCAAAAAAGGAGAGAACGTTAGACAAAAAGTTCAAAATAAGACGGGAAGCGCTCCTCGGAATGGCTCAACTCTATAAGCAGTATAATGTGGCCGCTATGGCAGAGACCAATGACTCCAACGACAACGTCTCAGAGGGCGCCAACTCTTCCCTACGAATGCTTAATTGGATTAAAAACAAATGTCTTCACAATTACATTAATTATCAGACACAACTCGATGATAGGTCTGTCCACAAGTGATTTCATTTTAATTTCAAACAAATTTATTCCAATTATTTGATCAGACTATTGGTTGAACGAATTTTGCACACTTGTCTCATACCTTACTCTTTGGCATTACCCCAACGTATGAAAAGTCTTTATACGTTTTACTGTACTATCGATTCTCACGCCGCCCGAGCTTTCAATGAATTGCTTCGACAGCAACAGTGTGTTCGCAAACAAGTTAAGGAAGTGCTCGATCTTCTTAAGTATGTCTCAAATGAATATCTTTTAAATCAAATCAATTAATATGTGTTTTGAATTCAGAGATGAAAAATCTGAAGAAAGGGATCAATTGCTTAAACAAAAGATCCAGTTATGCGCTAAGAATCTGCCCGAACCCGTGAAGGCTGACGAATACATCACTAAATTATGTCGTAATTTAGGTTTGTTTTACTATTTATTGATTTAATTATTAATAAAATTGTTTTAAAATTTTAATTTATGTCAGAAATGAATCCCGCGCTAAGAGAACACATGGAAATGATTGTGACTTCAACATCCTTTCCTCAAATTAGTGAAGACGGTACACCTCTTTTGCCGCCTCCCAGTTCAACTATTGAGGCCAGTGTTCGAGAAGTATTGAAATCTTTGGGATTTCCCGTTCAGACGAACTCCTTTTATGTTATAATTAAACAATTGATGGAAAGAATTGCTCCAATAATGGTTGACCATCAGGGTATCTATTCTCATAAATGATTAAATAATGACTAATTAATTAAATAATGGCTAAACAGGTCTATTGATTCTCTTTAATTACGTTTCGGACTCGCTTTTGGGCGACGGAGAACTCGACAGTGAAATGGGTGTCGAAAATTCAGCAAAAAGAGGGCTTCAATTGATTTATGTTTGTATTTAATGTTATATTATTTATTAGAATTAAATTAATATTCATTTTTAGAGCCTTTCCTCTGTATTTCCGGCTCTTTTTCACGGAAGAGAAATATTTTCGTCGTATTTGCTTCCATTCCTTTGGCAGAGCGGAGACCAGCATCAGGTCTCAGAATTGATTCTCCAAATCTTGACAAACATCGGCGCTTCTGCTGGATCTGAAGGGGCAGTAATTGACGAGGAAACGCAGTGCGTTTCTATTCCCTGGTGGGCTTCAGATGATGTCATTCCAAGACTTGTTGATAGATTTGTTCTGAAGGGTTAGCTTTAACTCATCGAATGTAATAAATATTTATTTATATTATGTTATGACACGACCATAGCTTCGACTACAAAACAGTCCAAATATGCCATTCAGTGCTTAAATGCTATAATTGCCGACGAAAACGAAAAAATGAAAGTTTTTGGTGAAATCATAGATCAAATCAAAGTATTTTTCTTTTATTTGACTTTTATATCAAATTTAACTGAAAATTGCGTTCACTTATAGGCGAGCGGTTTATCGCTGGAAACCTCTCCTTATTTCCGGTCCCATTTGGTTACTTTGGGAATGATAGCGATCTGTGGCGGACACGCATTCTTTCCTAAAGTCCTCCGATCTATAGTTCAGAAGTTTATAGTCCAGGGATTGTTGATGAGAGACATGAAAACTGATGTCGAAATATCTTCTATGGAAGAATCGGAGCGACAAAGAGGTCTGAATTACTATTAAATGATTGAATTATTAAAATGAATTAATATTTATATAAAGATAATACGGATCCCAACATCTCATACGAATATTGCAGCGAAGAAGTGAAGGCAAAGATCGAAGGAATCAAATTAATGGTTCGATGGCTTTATGGCATTAAAATGAATACTTTGATCGGTTTGTTCTCTAACTTCTCTTTTTCGTCCATTAATTAATTGATTGATATTTTTGTGTTCAGTAATGCCTGAGAGTCAACACGAAGTTATCGGTGTTTACCAGAAGACGGCCACAAATACATTAAAACTATTGAAGACAATTATACAAAACGGCGGAGATTTAAACGAACAAAATCGTGTGGGAACTACACTGGAAAGGGCTCACCTTCGACTCGCGGCGGCGCTGGCTGTGCTTAAGATTGCGTGTAATGACGCCATTACTTCGGTTTCCTCCAACGGAGACAATGCTTTAATTCAAAGTTCATCGACAACTCTATCTATAATGACTGCGGATCAGTGGCACACTTTGGCGACTGTCCTCTTAGATTCTGAAGAGTTTGTTCGCGAAAAGTTTTCGGTTAAACTCCACAAAGGGTTAATGTCTTTAGCGTTAGGCCTCGAGTTCTTAGCCATTCTCTGTTTGGGCGGAACTTTCAGTAATGAGGGAAACATTGCGTTTAAGAACAAATTGAAGTCTTATCTGATAATGAACCTTGCTAAAAGGAGAGAACTCATCAAATCAAAGTCTGTTTCCAATCTGAAAAGCATAATGCCTGACTGTGTTATGCCATATGTCATACACTTATTGGCTTATATGCCATTCTTTGTTAAATACGATGATATCTCACAATTGGAATCCGCTAAAGGTTTGACAAACATTTATTTTTTCTACATTTTCTGAGTTTTTATTTCTTTTAAGACTGTCTTTGGTTTATTATGGAACCTCTTGTCCTAAAGAACGAACACTACTCCTTCTCATTCTTTAAGAAGACTTTTGAGAACATAAAGGTTTGCGTCGATAAGGTTTCTCAGACTCACGACTCAGAAACAAATGGTTCGAACGCCAACACAATGGCAACGATGACTAACTACAAGATCTACAGCTGTTGTGATTTAGCGCTCGGACTCGTTATGAGTAAAACTCAAAACTTTCTTCTCAAAGACTTTCCGGTTCAGCCCTCACTACCGGCCAAATATTTTACGGGTATTTTCCAAATTGTTTACTCAATTTGTTTTTATAATCAATCATTGATTGAATTTCTGGACAGTATCTACGTCTGCGTCTGACAATAACCTAAAGAGTTATTTGCCGACTGAAATGCAATTCGCACCTCCAAAACGGTGTGGACTCGAAGCAGAAATTCTCGGAAAAATCACAAAATCTTTTCCTCAGGTTTTATATTAAATTGATTTTTGAATTTTCATTTATATCATTGACTTTCAGTCACCAGCAATACCTCCACCACAAAGAGGTCGTCCATCAAAAGCTTCTCAACAACAACAGCAGCATTTGAAACAACAAATAGTTGTCATAACCGGAGAGAATGTGATCGAAGAGGGGGTAATCATTGAACAGGAGGGCGAACACAACACTCAAATTCAGAGAACACGCAAACAGCAAATCGAAACAATCAATTCGGAAGACGACACAAATGGTACCGAAAAAGTAGAAAACATTTCAAAGAAACCAAAAATTGAAGCTCCGATAGCAGTGACCGCTACCGGGGGTCGAACCACTCGCGCGTCCGCTTCTAAGACTGTTTCTAATGAAACAACTGATAAAACAAATCAAATGTCTAAAGAAGAGGAAACAGAAAAGTCTGGCACTAATCAAGACAATGAAGAAGATGAGGTACCCGAAGAAGAAGTTGAAGACGAAGAAGAAGAGGTGGAGGATGAAGATCAGAGTGAAAGCAACGATCGAAAAGTTGCGCAAACTTCCCAAAAGCGAACGCGAGGCAGACCCGCTAAAAATGCACCGCAAGTCCCACAAGAAGATGACTCATCCCCTCAACGAAAGTCTGCTCGAATCGCAAAAAAGTATTTTTTAATTTGAAATTCATTTCACTTATTATTAAATTTTATGTATAATAGGGTTCCCTCTCAGAGATCTCCTTCACCTGAAGTGAGTGCACCCGTTCGCGGCAGAGGACGTGGAAGAGGTCGCGGCAGACGTTAAATTGAGTAATAAATATCCATAAATTGAATTAACCTTTTTTACAGGAAATCATTTCTTCATTTTATTATTTAATAAAACAAATCATTAATACATTTATCTCTTCATTGAATGCATTTCTGAAAACACTTTTGCATTCATTGTTATAACGATTTGTAAATTTATAAAATGATTTTCAATTATTTCTCAAATTTCATTAAAAATATCATTAATTTTATTAAAACTTTATCGCAATTCCATCGAAACCCAACCTTTTCTCTCAATAGTAGTTTTTGAATGAAGGTAAAAGAGTACTTATTCAAGCCCTATTACATAATATCTATGGAATCTAGTCATTTTCAAATCTGAAATTTGTTTTGGCCATTTGCCACTTTTACCGGGTGAATTTGACCAGTTTCTGATTCTGGAAGCAGTATTCGTACATTGCAAAGTAGAATAGAGGTCTATGCTTTCCATTGCTCTCTCTGTGCTTCCGGATTCCTCGTAATTGAAGAATCTGAGGAATCTTCGTTTACCATGGTCACTCATATTTGCACACATCTCTTCAATTACGAGGTACCAGATTATGTTATACGGCTTCCAATTATGAATCGATACATAATTGTCTTTATTGAGGATCCTTTCCTCTGCTTGCATCAACTGTTGCCATAT
>JAQIXD010001516.1:0-14583 GCA_034699985.1 Minunthozetes semirufus
GAGGGACAGGTAGAGTGAGGGACAGGTAGAGTGAAAAGAGAGCCCAAAACAGAAGGAGAGAAACAGAAGTAAAATTCCAGGCTTTCCGTTGCGTTCCTTTTTTGTAAGGCCTCGAGAATAACGTGTATTGAATTGTGAGGGATAGGACTGGCTATACCTGAGTGTTAAGAGTGGAACGAGTCTTACAAATAATTGCATATACGATGTATTGCCATATTATGCGACACAGTCTTCAAAAACTGATGGAAGAGTATTAGTGTTCAGTCCCTGTCGGATGTGTTGACCCAACAGAACAGCACAAAAAAGGCAGTGATTTGTTGAATGCCAACTCATTTGGCGACTATTTATCTATTTATTTATCGAATCAAATATATTTCGCTTACTTTCGATAATTTGCTTTTCATTTGGTGTTTGAAAAACTGAATCTCAACTCAGAGTTAAGTGAAGTTTGTATTTATTCCGACAAAAGTTTGTTCCCAAATGTTTTGCTGTGTTTTGTGAATAAGTGAATGATTTCTTAATTGTCTGTTAATGTAATGTATTTTCTCAGACCTAATGTATTGTCTTCTGAGAAAAGTTTTGCTAACTTTGTTTTGTCTCATTGTCTGCGAACCTGTACTTCCAGAGTGAACTGACTTCAAAAGGGGATGACTTTACCAAACAAATGTTCCAAATGTACAACACTTTAGAGGATATCATACACTCGTCCAAAATGAATGACAACAACAGCAGAAGTCTGGACCAGATCTTTGTCGCCAATAATCAGACGACAAACTCGGATACGAACTCAAAGTCAAATACATTGAAAATCAATAACAACTGTATTAAGAGTGTCATCAGTAATAGTGACGAGAATCTGGTGAACGCAAACACCAACCCTGGTATTAGTCAAAGCAATCAATCGTTTCATTCCTCTATTGATTCAAATGACAGCAATTTTAGTGACTTTTGTCAACAGAATATTGATATCAAACTCAGAACTAATAATATCTGTAATAATAATAATGTTTTGAACTCAAGTGAAAAGAGCCGTAAAATCAATGTTACGAACAATCCTTCAATAAATACAATAAGCAATGAATCGATTAATTGTTTAAATACTTTTGGATCTAATAATTCGGTGAATAATGTCTTCGACAATGTCTGTGACCATCAGAATAATAGTAATGTAATTAATGTTAATAATAATACTGTCGTTAATAATCAGCTTTCAGTCAAACCTCAATCAGATTCAGTCAGAGTTAATAAAAGACTTATTTTGAAGGAAAAGAAACGCATTTTACAGGAATTGGATATAACTAACGGTTATATAAACAGGAATTGCCTTAATTCTGGTGAACATATCGTCAACCCTTTGTTGGATACAATCAATACATTGACCTCTTGTTCGGACAGCTCTGATGAGTTTGACATCAGTAAGAAGTGTTACTCAAGAAGTGAAAGACATCGGAGAATATTCAATAATCCGCGTCATCTGAACCGTAAGTCTACTAACAATTATTACAGCAGTTCTGACGCAGAGTCAGTCTCTGGTTATACCGGAACCAATTCACTTGAATCTGGTTATAAGTCAGACTATTTGGGTTCCCATACGTATGAAGTCATTGACGGCAGCCCTTTGTCATCGTTGGGCACAGGCCTGGACTGCAGCGAACCCTCTCTCAAGTCTGTCGCCGAATCAGTCAATCACTCTATCAGTCATCAAATGGGAGGCAAAGAGTCGTCAAATGTATTGAAAAAGAAGAACAACATATCAAAGAAGGCGTCAAATGAGTCTTCGGCTAAAAACTCAAATAATAATAAGAATTACTATAAGTTTAACGAAGTTCTGAGTGAAAAACAAAACCAAAACCGGACCCAAAACATCACTCCGGACGACATGAGCAGCACAGCCAGCGTCGACTCGTTTCAGACAAACTCTTCGACGACTAATACTAATAACAGTCAGAGATCTGTTGGAATGTTGAGCCAAAAGATAGCGAATCGCTTAAAGGCATTCAATAATGACTCACAATTAGAACATTTACTTAAACTCAGAAAATCTCTTCTAAAAGCCCTCAAACGCTGCGAACAGATCTCATCGCCGGCCAACTCTCGCGACGGCAGTCCTATCACTGCTGGCCCTATGTCTGTGTCTAGTCGTTCGTCGAGTCCGGCGTCAACTATAGTTAGAAACACTCAGAATGTTATCAATGGATCGACTAATTCCTCGATAAATAGTCGACGACTTAAAGATGATATCATTAGAGGAGACAAATGCAGACAAAAGTCAGTGTTATCTCCACTAACCATAAGATCCCGCGAAGACTTGGACAGGAGTTGTGACCAGTTGTCGACATACTCTATGAGCTCAATGAACTCGACTTCGAGTACGAATAGCAGTAAATACAATACGATTAACAGTAAAAGCGTTCGTTTCAACGGTTCTGTGGTATTCAGTCCCGTTTGTAACCAAAATGAAGTCAAGACTAAACCAAAACAACAGATTAGTGGTAATTACGCGTCAAATAAGTCAATACTGAAGGACCCGCTCTGTGAGACACTCAGGTCTTCCATTAATGCCGGAGAGTTTTCCAATAATTGCTCACTCGAGGGAGAGATAGATGAGTTGCTATACGGTCGTACCGGACCTTATTATTACTCGCCATCACTGGAGCCTCACCTCAGCCCCAGCTCTCAGATTGTTAGTGGTTTAGACGACTGCCTCAACCCATTGTCCAGTATTTATGTGAGTAAAGTCGAGGATAAATATCGCACATTCACTACAACTGGTGGACAGCACACCAGCAAACAGTCTTTCATAATAAAGGACCCGTTGTTTACCAATTGGTCTCTCAATCATAAGCCAAACCATAAAATGTATGAATCATTTGACGAAAGGATCGAAAGGATATCAAATTCTCATTAAAAGAGTAATCGTAGTCATTCACTGACCAATCTTTAGCTCTAACACAACAATCATTATTAATTCAGAAATATGAGACAGGTCTCTATCAGGTCTCAATCTATACTCATTCTATGGTAAAGTAAATATTAATGAAAATTCAGAGATTAATCAACATATAATCAGAGGTTAAACTTTCTTTTGAGTTTTTCTAAGATTATTAATAAGAATCATTTGTTATCAGGATTATCATGTTATGAGCAATTGAGCATGCTAATATTGGTAATATTGTTAATATTGCTAACATTGCTAATTTAGCCTAAATTAATAACTTAATAACTTTATCATTACCTGTAGTGTTAGTGTAGTGTAAGACACTGTACTCTACTGCAGATTCTGAGGGCACTCCTTTTCTTTAAATTAGAGGAGAAGAGGGGCCACTTTTAAAGATTAAAATCTAGCAAATTATACAATTATTAGTCGTTTATATAATAATCAAATTTTTTCTACGATTTGATGTTATTTTCAAACAATAATTGATTTAATGTCTGACATATTGTCTGTAATTTTTTAAAATCAGTTTTAACGCTAAATATTGTAATTTCGTTGAATTTACCGATAGTTGATTATTTATTCAATAAATTGTATCCGATTCTATTGATCTTTAATTATATTTGAACTCTTTGGTGTCATCTCATTTGATTTGCTTCCCATTCAGGTCTGTCCTAATAATTCAAATCTAATTATTGTGTAAAACGGGAATTACATTAACAGTTTAAAAGACCAGGACTAGTGTGTGCCTCAGTTGTAGTCAACCCATTAATTCTGGGCCTAAAGGCTAATGATTTTATTAAACAAATTAAACAAAAGTTTCAAAACAAATCTTTGTTAATGACTTTAATCTTGAGCTAAGATGTCATCATAAATCATAAATATTTGTGATTTACTCAATAATACTGGAATTTTGTACCCATGATCACACTGAAAATCAAATATTCTTGGAATAGGAACAAGATTTAATTGACTTTTTCTCTGAGAAATGGAGTTCCTATCATAAAATGATGAGGAATTCCGTTTCAATTATTCTGATTTATTGGCGATTGAATTACAGAGAAAATTATTAGAGCAATCAGTTATGATAGGGGCAGCATAAGGGACAGCACATCCATATCTTTTCAAGAGTTGAATATCTTCTTCTAATAAGAAAACATCTGATAGTTTATTATTATTGGGGAATAAAAGGATAGGGGAGGGAAGGCATAAGTTGTTTCGCAAGACTTATAAAATTTATCAAATTGTTTGCATTGAGTTATATAATAATGACGTTAATTATGTAATAAAACGATAATAATCTCAAAACTAAAACCAAAACCAGTTATCCTATCATTAAATGTGAGTTCAGTTAACAGGTTTTGTCGTCTCAATAGTTTTGTTGACTTTTGGCAATGAAAAAAAAGTTGATAATTATTAGATTATCGTTTGCCTTGACATTACCAGCATTACCAACGTTACCATGATCATTATTAATTATAATTTGGTTAAATGTCTCAATTTGACACAAAATGCGAGGAATGTCTACTGTTTGGCATCAAATCGGATGATTAGAGACAGAAAATGCAAATCAGATTTGCTCTTAAGCCGGCATTCGCTTCGGCTTTACTCGACTCAAGACAGACAAGAATCCAATGATTTTCGCCACAATTACAGCAGATTTCTGCTGAAAAGTGGATCTTTTTTAACCGGTTTGGGGGCCGCCGGTATCCTCTGGTATAACGCAAAAAAGTATATCCTTACAGCCGATGCGAAACTCTCGGACACAGATCTGTCTGAATTTGGTCGAGAAGTCAAAGGCCTTAAGAGTTATACTGCAGAAGAAGTGGCAAAACATAACGAAAAGTCAAAACGGATTTGGGTTTCATATAATAGCGGTGTTTATGACATAACAGACTTCGTTGATAAGCATCCGGGAGGCGATAAAATACTGATGGGATCCGGCGGTGCTTTGGAACCGTTTTGGACTTCATTTGCTGTCCATAAGACAAAACAAGTTATGACTCTTTTAGAAGAGTACAGAATCGGAAACCTCGACATTAAAGACCGAATATCACAAAAGCCGGCCTCCGATGACCCCTACGCCAGTGATCCTAAAAGACCAACAATTCTTAATCCGCGGTCACAGAAGCCATTCAATGCGGAGCCACCTGAAGAAGTACTCGTCCAAAGTTTCTTGACTCCAAAGTATGCATTAGTTCTGAAAAGTTCGCAAAAAATAGTCAATCATTTGCTTTCAGTGATATATTTTTTGTTCGGAACCACTTACCCGTCCCTCACATCGATTTGAACGACTATACCCTCGAAATCGAAGGCTTAGGACTGAAGTCTCCAAAAACTCTGACCATAAAAGACATCAAAACTAAATTCCCGAAACATTCGGTGACCGCAACCATAATGTGTTCCGGAAATCGTAGGAATGAAATGAATAAAGTATTCTATTCTTCAAAAATTCTTAAATTCCTATATCTTTACCTCTATTTTGATAATCAGTTCAAAGAAGTGAAGGGACTGTCCTGGGGTTCGGCTGCTATAAGTAATGCCAAGTGGAGCGGCGCCCGACTCGTAGATGTCCTCAAATATTGTGACTTAGATTTCGACGAAAAGAAGATAAAACACATTCAATTCGAAGGACTAGACTTCGATGTGTCGTCCAATCCTTATGGAGCCAGTATTGAGGCCTTTCGGGTCTGTCCTCTGTCTGGCCTTTCGTTCAGTTTAATTGAAATGAGTTTTCATTACTTTTAGGCATTGAATCCAAACTCAGATTTTCTAATAGCGTATGAAATGAATGGGGAAGACATCCCTTTAGATCACGGCTATCCCCTCCGCCTTATAGCTCCGGGTGTGACCGGTGCTCGAAATGTCAAGTGGTTGTCCCGTATTGTTATCAGTGATGAGGAAAGTCATAGTCATTGGCAGAGAAAGGATTACAAGAGTTTTTCCCCAAACATTGATTGGCATAACGTAGACTTTGAGAGCGCCCCTTCCATTCAGGAAACACCCATTACTTCGGCTTTTTGTGATCCCAAAGACGGACAAACGGTTACCGTTAATAAAGTTAAACAAAGCATTCAATTAAAGGGTTACGCATACTGTGGGGGCGGGAGGAAAGTCATTAGAGTTGATGTCTCTCCAGATGAAGGACTCAATTGGTTTACGACAGAATTAGAAGGAGAGGACTCACCTCTCAATCGAACCTATTCCTGGACGTTATGGAAAGTAATGAAACAAATCTTAAAACTAAGGCTTTTTTTGTAAATGATTTGTGTCTTCGAAATAGGTTGACATACCTGTGCCTAAGGGATGGAAATCTGGTGATAAAATGAAATTGATTTGTAAGGCAACGGATTCCCACTACAACTCACAGCCAGAGAGTGCTAAACATATTTGGAATCTTAGAGGAGTTCTTAACAATTGTTGGCACAGAATAACAGTTTCACTCAAAGAATAAACCTTTTGTTAAACTCAAGAATAAAGTGAAGAAAACTTTACCAAAGAATAAGAACTTTTATTGAAGATAATTATTAGACAATTTTGTATCAAAATGTTTGTCTTTATTTGTAATCAAAACTTCAAAAACTATTAAATAAAATGTCTTTTAATACAATAACTCTAAAAACGAGATATAAATAGACTTTTCTTTCGATTAATAATACTTTTGTATAGAATTTTTGTTGACTTTAATGGCAGATAAGTAGACGAAGAAGAGATTCAAAGAGTAAATAATGAAATGATTTCTCAAATAAAGTAAAAATTCTTTAAAATAGTTTCAGTTATTGTAGTCATTGATTGCCATCAAATCCTCTGTCCATTGATTCTAAACAAATCAAAAGATTTTAAATTCTTGTCTTTTGATAAGAAATAGACAAAAGTCTCACATATTTATCTTGAGATTAGTTTTCAATGAATTAAGAATAAGAAGAGAGGAAACTCTTCTTTGAAATTCTCATTACTTCCCATAAAATTCAAAAAGTTTTTCAATAATTTAATTATCGTTTAATCGATAAGAGATGGCGTTAAGTCTTGTTTCTAAAGCAACTCATTATTTAACGATTGAAAACATTAGTTTTTATTATACTTTGAATGACATTAACTTTACTTCAAATAATCTGGTCTTTGAAATGATAAACCTTTATAGCGCTGATTGCTTTCTGACACTTATTTTATCCATTTATTAGAGATTTTTAATTATTTTAATCATTTATTTACAAATGTTTTCCTTATTTCTCGAAATTTCGATATATTTTTAATTAAATCCAAGACTTATCGAAAAAATGAGTGAATTTAGTGGTGAAGAGGGACTCAATGAAGAGAAGATAACTTCAGAAGAGAAGACTAACACAACTGATGACGAATCAGATCTTCCACCGCTTGAAGACATCAAATTAGACGACAAATCAGATGAAAAGCTTAAGAAGAAAAACATTGTTATTCCCGAAGACGAGGATAAGAAGCCTAAGAAGAAGGACGACGGATGGCTCGATGTCTTAGATAATGGAGAGCTTAAGAAGTTTGTTCTGACAGCTGGCGATAAGGGTCAGCCCCGGCCTGAGAGGGGATGTATTGTTTTGATTAAATTGATTACAAAAATACACGAAACGGAGCAAATGGTTGAGTCCGAGTGTTTCGATCAGTTGGACCTAATTATCGGCGAATGCGATGTCGTTCAGGGACTGGATCTACTGATTCCGCTGATGGACCAGAAAGAAGTGGCCAAATGTCTGATCTCTTCTCGCTTTGCTTACGGAGAGAAAGGCAAAGGAGAAGAAGTGCCCCCAAATGTGACGCTTGAATGCGAAGTGCACTTAATGTCTGTGGCCTGGATTGACGAGGAAACGGTTCTTCCTCTTCCCGATAGAATCAGAATAGGTATACCTCATCGATGGATAACTTTTGTCTCATATTATCTTAATTTGTGGTCTGTTTTGAAGGGAATCGCAAGAAAGAGAGGGGAAACTTCTGGTTCGGACGACAAGACTATTCGACTTCAATCTCTTGCTATAAGAGTGCTCTCAAGCTATTAGACGCCACCGAAGACGAATTGGTAGAACAGGACAATGCACTCAAAAAACATTTCGACGAAACAATGAAAGGAAAGCCATCCGAAGAGAGCGAAGACTCGAAGACAATCGATAGAGAAAAAGTCAAAGAAATGGTTGAACTGAGATCTACCACTTATAACAACTTAGCGATGGCTCAGATGAAAATCGAAGACTTCAACGGCGCACTTAAGTCAGTGGACGCGGCGCTCATCACTCATCCGAAGAACGTTAAGGCACTGTTCAGAAAGGGAAAGATATTGGCCTCAAAGGGCGAAATAGAAGAGGCGATAGACTCTCTTAAGAAGGCTCTGAATCTGGAACCGGACAACAGACCCATCGCTATCGAGCTGTCCAAATATGAGGCCAAACGGAAGAAGGAATTAGTGACTGAACGCAATCTTTACCGACGAATGCTTGAGTTGGATAAGAATAGCACTCAATCCAAAGGTATTGTCACTAATTCTAATAAATGGCGTAAATGGAGTCTAATAGGAGGCGGTGTGACCGCCGCCTTAGCGGTGGCCTCTGCTCTCACATATAAGTTCATTCAATAGGACCTAAAAATAGTCTTTATTTCCATTTATTTCTGAATTTTTCCTCAAATTTGTGATAAATCTCTTCAAATATCTCTTAAAATAAAACAATTTGTTGAAACTTTTGAACAAAAAGCCATAAATTGATCCAAATATACAATTGTTTGCTTTGAATAACCATTTCTTGGGATCTTTTGATTCTGTCATCCATTCGTTGTTTTCCTGATATGTTTCGAGAGTTTTAGTTAATTCCGATTAATCTGTTTTTAATACCTCTTTATATCAATTGATTGCATTTAAGACAATCTTATGGCAAAACTTTTCTCAGTTATCACCTGAAATAGGATTTAATTTTTAATTACGATATAAATCGATATAATGTTCGTAAAAAGTAATGAATTTTTGGACAAAAAGTGTTTATTTTTTAATTGAATTTATATTTAGTTTAATATTTGTATTGTTTTTCACTCAAATATATATCGTTTGAAATAAAGTCAGAAATACTTTTATTTAAAACAAATTATTGAAAAATCTTTGCTCTGTCTGTCTGTCTGTTCGACTCAATGTAATACCCGGTCATTACAGGTTCGTAACGGGAACGTTGGTCAGCACCCCATTGCCAGACATAGTATTGTCCGCATAGACTAATACCCGACACATACTGGGGTTAAACACACGAACGCAGAATCCGTTTGAGTTTATTTCACATCTATTTCTTCTGAATTGATTACCGCAGCCCTGAATCTCATTATCTCCGCCGCCGTTCCCACTTCGGTCTCCATTATCACTATCATCGCCGCCACCACTACTGGTGGTATCTCTCGAGTCATCTCCAGTCTGTCCACTTCTGTCAAAACTGGGAGACATTCGTACCTTTAATTAGAAAACAGTTATTGTTTTGTATTTTTTTCATTCAATTAAAAGATGTTTTACTCGAAAGCCATCGACCGCTGAATTCCTTCCGCTATTGTTCTCAACCCTATAATTGTTTCCACTGATTGAAGCCCAGCATCTGTTGAAGTATTGAATGTTATTAGTATTAGTGACGGGACGGCCATCGAATGTGTTCTCTCGAATTATCCCACAACAGGTGTCTTCATATGCGTGAATGGGCTCCGCCTGAGAACAACTCGTTTGGAACCGATTGCCAACAATTATATTCCGATCACTTCTATCAGAATATCCTCTATAGCTCTGCCTTTCGTCACTACCAATAGATATTCCGAACCCATACTGAGGTAATTGCGTTCCAGTTCTTGTGATAATACAATTTCTTATGGTATTGTCGTCGCTGTCCTCTCTCAGAGCGATGCCTTCCTCTCCAGTATTCCTTACGAGGAGTCTATCGATTACATTATTCTTCCCGTTCTGTATAGCTATTCCTCTTCTGGAGTTTTGTACAGTGAATCCACTTATCAACCAATACCTTCCCGTAACATAAAGAGCAGTTCCCCTATTATTGGTGAGTACAGCCCTTCGAGAGCCGACTAATCTTATGGGAGCATCAGATCTCCCGAATCGATTAGCGACGAATACTCCAGAATAGAAGCCATCCCTTAGCTGTATAGTATCGCCCGGAGTGACAGTACGTAACATATCCCTGAGTTGTCTGCTATTTGAGGCCAAATATGTGCGACATTCCACACAACCATCAAATATAACGAACAAATAAAAGACAAGAAATGATTTCATTTCACACTTCAGAGCGAAAACCAAATGAAAAGTTTGGGAACTGTTTTATAATCATTTGGTAACTGATATCCACTTATGAGTCTTCGCACAGAACTGATCCAATAATATATATTCCACTCCTTTGTCGTTAAATATCCATTCATTATGTGTCAGACAATAGGCCTTCGCTTTTGTGTTTGATTTGATTTCTGTTTTTGTTTGTCAACACTTCTATTGAAACCTAATTGTGATCATTGAGTGACATATTCTGAGTGCAAGCCATAGAAGAATAGGTTTTTTGGATAACAAATGATTTTTCAAATAAATTATCAAAAAATTCGAAACTATTTATTCAAAAGGTTTTGGTTATTGAAAATTAGGACAAAAATAGATCTGAAGCTCAGAATATGTTTTTCAGACATCGGTTCCCAAAACAAACAAATGAGTTATCTATTGATTTGTCGAAAAATATTGCAGTAATTTATTGATTCTTGGAATCCGGGTTCTATTCATCTGGTCTTTTGAGGTGATTTTCAAGAACACAAACAGGTTTTGGAAAAATAGACTTTTTATTTGAGTTGTTCTCAATGTTTGTCATAAAAAGTTTGATAGGATTAACAAAATGTCAAAAATATAGTCATTTGTTCTCAACTTTTATTAATTATTCTTAGGATTGGCTCTAATTTTTTGATCAGATCTTCGTCTGATCCGTCGTTATCGATGACAAAATCCCAGTCCTGGTAGGAGTCGAGTCCACACTCAGTTTCCTTGTCGTCAATTCCTTCTGTGAAAGTCCAGCCCCTCTTTAACCGGCTCTCAGTTGAGGCACATATTCTTATGGCTAAAACTTTTGTGTTTTGGAATTCCTCTGAATTCTTGAAGTATTCGATATCACAGAGTCTTCGGGCGTCAGATAATATCCAAATTGATTTAGATTTGGCGTTTGATTCTTCGATGGTTAACCTCAGGAAGAAGTTTGGATCAGTTTTGCGTATATTCTCAGACCAGTCGACCATCTTTTTCCTGTAGTTTTCCTTATAAAGAGTTGCGTCCAAAAGCTTCTCGAAGTCTAAATTGTGGTCTTTTGCGAACTGCCTCTTAATGGGAGACGCGATTCGGAAGACAACAAAATCAGATAATTTCTTCGACAACAGATCCACACAATAGTCTTTCCCACTCTTTCTTTTGCCACTTATTAACAGAACAGTCTTTGGGTTCTTGTTTTCCATTCTTTGAGTTTTACTTAAAATTTATTATTATTTGAATTAAAGTCAATTTTTTATTGAAAAGTCAAACACATTAATGATTTGTTGAACGCAAGACTGGGTTTTTAATTACCCATAAAAATGTGTGGAATCGATATCCGGCTGAAACTAATTTATTGCAAAATAGCGGTTGAATATCAATCACTTGATTTCAAAACTTGATTTTTGTGACCGTTTTTCCTCCAAAACAAGTTTTCTCTGAATTTATATTATTTTGACTTCAATTTGCTTTTTATTGGTTTTTCATTAACAAAACTTCTCATCAAAAGCTCTCAGAGCTCTTAAAAATACTTTAAAATCTTATAATCAGTAAAATAAGCAGTTCATACAACTTAAGAGGAGGTATAGGAGTGGATCAGTTAGAAATTGTGGAAATTCAAGAGATTCTTGCATAAAACTCAATAAAACAACCTATTTTTCTATGAGAAGTATAATTCTTGAGGGAATATAACAAAATTGGTAATCATTTGGATATTTTCAAGATTATTGATCTCAAGTGTTTATTCTTGCAATAAAAACTTGGTTACCTCTGATTAAAAGTGAAATTATTTTTATCGTTTTTCACTTTTATTAAAAGCTTTTAAACATAAACAGAGGAAATGATAAGCAATTTGTGAGAAAAATATTTAATAGCTTTTATGACTCTTTTAGTGATATTTGATTCATTGATAGTATTTCTTACGAATTAATGAATTGAATATTAAATTCATTATTTTATTTCACATTTAATTGGTTTTCATTCAATTGAGTCAATAAATATGAAACTGAATCTCATGGATAATTTGAATTACTAAAAGATGAGTCATTGAATCAACTATTATTATGGTTAAAGTGAGACTTAATTAGATATTATCACAAAAATATTGTGAAAACCAATTGACAGATGAGATTGTTTTGATGCAGTTGTTAGTGTTGTCAGGTTTGAAACAGATTGCGCACAGCACAACATACCGGTGCTCATAAACTAGCAAATGTCAATAATAATGACTGGTTATATAACGCAAGATTAAATTTGTTTGTGTAATAAATGTAATCAGATTTGGTTGATATCTAGCAATAAATGGTTGATTTGTGGCTGAAATGCAAATCAGAGCCAAAAGTAAATAAAAATCAGTTCAAGTGTTGAGTGTTTTGATTGCATTCAATGCATACAAACGTTATATTTGTTGAAACCTTTTGAGGGATTTTAAAGAGTTTTAAATATCAGATGTTTTGCCAAAATTGGTTCAAATTCTTGTTTATCAAAGTTTAGTTCACTTCAAACCGGAAATCTCTGTCCAAGAATGTCATCAAATCCTTGTGAAAACATTATCCTAATCACCGACTCTTATAAGGTATGCAACAAATCCTTCAAATAATCAATTGAATGGCTTATTGTCGACATTTCTTGGATTTTGTCCACAGATTACTCATTGGAAACAATATCCTCCGAATACCACAAAACTCTATTCATATTTTGAGAGCAGAGGCGGTCTCTTTAATAACACCGTCTTCTTTGGTCTCCAATACATCCTTAAGAGATATCTCTGCGGAAAAGTTATTACTGAGGAGAAGATCACCGAAGCAAAGGAGTTCTGCCGGAAGCACTTCCAACAGGACCTCTTTAACGAAGACGGCTGGAGACTCGTCCTTAATGAACACAAAGGATATCTTCCTCTAAAAATAAGAGCAGTTCCCGAGGGATCAGTTATTCCGACCCATAATGTGTTGTTTACCATCGAAAATACAGACCCAAAGATCCCATGGATTACCAATTGGTCCGTTGATTAGAATCACTGGAATCTCTTGATTTCATTTCAATCTTTGTTAAGGTTTGAGACACTACTGGTCCAGTGCTGGTATCCGATGACTGTGGCCACCCTTTCCCGCGAACAGAAGGTTATTATCGCAAACTATATGAACGAAACGGCTGATAGTCTGGAGAGAGTTATCTTCCAATTGCATGACTTCGGATACCGCGGCGTCTCTTCAGTAGAGGTCAGTATTTTAACCGTCTATTCATTGAAGAAGAAGTGATTTATGAACACAATTACAATGTATTGATCAGACATTTCTTATGATTGTTTGTTGCAAAGCAAGCGGCAATAGGAGGCGCCGCCCATTTGGTAAATTTCAAGGGGACAGACACTTTGGCCGGCATTCAAATGATTTCCAAGTATTACGACGAAGAGATGGCCGGCTTTTCAGGTGATTATCACTTTATAACTGAACTCAACTTAAGGTCTATTGTTTTTGATCAGTTCCGGCGACAGAGCACTCGACAATGACTGCTTGGGCCGCCTCCACAAACCCGGACAACCTCTTCGACGGTGAACTGAAGGCCTGTGAATACATGTTAAGAGAGTTTCCGTCGGGAATCATATCCGTAGTGTCGGACAGTTATGATATATACGAATGTTGTGAAAAGATTTGGGGAAAAGAACTCAAAGATCTGGTTATCGAGAGAGGAAAGGGAGGCAATGTTCTCGTCATTCGTCCCGATTCCGGAAATCCGGTGGAAGTATTGCCACGAATTCTGAACACATTATACAAAGCGTTTGAAAAGGACTGCACTATAAATAGCAAACAATACAAAGTACTGCCTCATTATCTGCGTATCATTCAAGGGGACGGAATATCCTTCGACTCCTTGAGGACTATACTCGAAAAGATCAAAGAATGCAAATTCAGTATCGAAAACCTGGTGTTCGGGAGCGGCGGTTCCCTTCTGATGCGCGTCCACAGAGACACCAATAGGTGTGCCTTCAAGTGCTCATACGCTGAGATCAATGACAAACCCGTTAACGTCTACAAAGACCCTAAAACTGATCCCAAGAAGTCCTCCAAAAAGGGTTTACTCAGACTTGAATACAACGCAAAGCAAAAGCAATTCATTACACACGAAGAACAGCAAATCGACAGCAAAAGGGTCGCCATTAAAGACCTGTTGGAGACTGTCTTCGAAAATGGAAAACTTCTTAAGGAATATACGTTCGAACAAATCAGAGACAACGCAAAGGTTGAGATCAATGGACAGAGGATTTGATGGCAATCAATGACTACAATAACTGACATTATTTTAAAGAATAGTTTTTTACTTTATTTGAGAAATCATTTCATTATTTACTCTTTGAATCTCTTCTTCGTCTACTTAT
>JAQIXD010001517.1:0-14569 GCA_034699985.1 Minunthozetes semirufus
GACACTCGTCTGGAACCTGTGTTTTTACCCCTTGATCTTGAGATTCCAGCTGGGAGCTGGAGGGGTGGTCACACTAGAAGAGTCTGTAACCTGAGATCACTTTCTCAGTCTATAACCTCTAAGACATGATATATCTTAAGAACAAAAGTCTTAATCAATTAAAGCGTTCAACAAATTTATGAGATCTTGAGGTTAGAATCACAGTAAGGATAGTAAGGCGTGCGATGGGAACAGGTATTCAAATCAATTGCATGATTCGCATCATTTTGTTACTCATTTCTCATCTATTTATCAATAATTAAGTGAAAGCACTCTTTCATAAACCCGTTCCCGACATTCCAAGAAAGGGTCGAAAAACCAACAAAAAAAGGCTTTAATGTTGTTGTAATGAACTCAGGATTGAGGCCGTAGTCCGTCCATTATATTGTCAGACATCGAGTTAGAGAGCCCTCAACTCTGTGCTGTGCTATCAGTTGGAAGAGGAGAGGACTTCCAACGCAAGACCACAGACTTGTAATTTTTGTTTTAGTTTTCATTATTAATAATTTGGAGGTAACGGACACTGGAGTTCAGTGCCTTCAGAGCCACCACTCATTGAACCACTGCTCAAAAAACCAGGAGCTCAGGGATTGAGGCACTGGAGTGGCTTTGAGTGGATGAGCGGCGCTACAAACCTGAAAAACAGGAACTAATTATTGATTCCCAAGTTCAAGATCATACCTGTGCTGCACATCACTATCGCAACAGACATTCGAGAGAAATATCTGAGAGAAGAAGAAGTGTTTATTCAATTGATCGCTAACTTTCACCAGAAGAACATCGAAGAGAGAAATCGATTCCAGAGTTAAGAATATTTAAGAATAAAGAGTAAAGTCTTTCAAAAAAAGTTAACCAAAAGTTTGTGAAAAATGTATTTTTCGGGTTTTGTGTGTTTACTGGTTGTGTCGAACATTAGTTTTTTGAGTGGTTTTCCCTTTTTTATCCGAACTCTTCCCAAACACGTCGTCCGATACAATACAATTCCATTTCCTGCGCCCATCAGAACGATACCGACGTTCCCGTTGAGTCAATTCCAAAGAAGACGCGCCCAAAATCAGTATTCCTTCAATAAAGTCGATAATGTCTTTCCCGACGATCAGTATATCGAACAGAGAAAGATCGACGACAGGGATGACGTCTCCAGTGATGAGTCCAGTGATTTGCATCCTATTTATGTGTTGCCTCCGCCTAACTTCCAGCCAATAGTCTACCCGACCGCTCGATCAGACAGTCCACTCAAACATTCCAAAGCTTCACCTCCCGGTGGATGGCTTCTGAAGCCAGAATTAGGTTACGATAACCCGAATGGCGTCAGTTCTTGGATTTTTGGAGGATTGAATGGTATTAAAAAGAATAACTATTGGGATCAGGTATCAAAAGACTTGGAACATCTTACTCCAGTTAAAGCACAACAGCCTAAACAAGTTGTCATTTATCTAAAGAGAACAGATCCTAAAGGGGTCGCGTCATACACGTCGTGGTCATCTTTGCCAGTATATGAAGCGCACAGTGTTGCCAACGAACAGACAAATACCATAAACACTATTCTCAACAAAAACAAGAATAAAACCAAAATAACTAATAATAACAACAAAGGAATGAAGACCAAACTGCCCGTTGGGATGACCAGCTTCTTCTTGGGAGGAATGCGTGGCGTGAGTGGCCGTCACTGGCAAATGCCGGCATCGATGGTATCTCAGGTGGAATTCATGCCAAATGATAGTGCGATGACCACAACCACCGACAAGAAGTACAAACCTGGCGTCCAGTTCGACGACGACAACGACTTTTATAACTACAATGTTATTCGAGACCACAAATGAGATCAATTCAATTGAATTTTGTCTTTCAAATCACCTATCAATTGGTCTTTTGCCTCAAATTCTGAGCCATTAATTCATTGATTATTTTAAAATCAAATTCATTACTATTTAAAGAAAAATTCACCAAAAAATTGTTTCATTAAAATAAACTCATTATTAAACTCAAATTCTCACCAAATATTCGGTTTAATCATTTGAAAGGCTGGGAATTCCAGACTATTCCAGATTATTTCAATCACATAAAGAGCACTTTTTTATTACCAAATATGAAAAAGAGTAACAAAAAAAACCACTTAAATATTTCAATTAATTCAACATGATAACTTTGATAAACGTAAGTTGCGTGGGATTAATGTCTGATCAATATTCTATCTTTTAATTGAAAAAATGCTCATGCTTATAGCTTATCGCTTATCGCATATCTCTTATGACAGTAAAGTAGTCCATCTAAATTCTTATCCTAAATTCCAAGTATAATTGACTGAAAAATCAAGCTATAAAACCCATTTTGAACAATTATTTTTCATATCAATATTCTATTATCATTTTTATTGCTTCAAATTATTCAACCCATTCCTCACTTAATCCTTAAGCAAAGAGTTTTAGCAAAGATTTCAATGATTTTCGCAATTTTCAAATGTTTGTGATAAAAGCTTTTCGATGTTTATGATAATAAAGATGTGATACCATCCTTACAATTCCAGCGCTCATCCAAAGCATGTCTTAAGGAATTGGTTTGTAAACAGAAAGGAATTTTTTTTCTGAAGAATTCTTAAGAATTATCTTCAAAATAAACACTTATTAAAAAGCAGTTAAAATCATGCCTTTGATAAGAGTTTACCGAAAATTGAATTAAAATGTATTAAAAAGTATTAAAAACATTTAATTATTTTATTTTCGTCAAAAAATTCTATATTTAGACCGAAATCAATGTTTTGCTGCGTTTTTGAGTCTTTTAGAAAAACAATATAATTATGGAAAACCTGTCTTTTGATGGGATCTTTTGGTTGGCATTGAATTTAATTGAATTCTGGATTTGTTTCATCATTTGATTTCTCGTTGTTTATTGATTTTTATTTCGTTTTGATTCAATTAAATCATTAAATGCTTTAAAAATAAGTATTTAGTGATAAATATTTGAGATTATATTCCATTCAAAGAGTTTTAATACTTTAATCAGTTCTCTGGAATCTAGAGATGAATATATGAAATATTAATGATTTGTTTCGCTTAAGAATTCAAGACTACAAACGCAGGTCTTCTGAGTATCGAAAAAAAGTTACGAAATCACATGTTTTCAAAACGAGAGGAAAGTCTTATTGAGATATGTTTTCGATGTTTTCAAGTAATAAACGAAATAAAAGTCTCATTGAATTCAATACTCATTGGAATTGTTTACAAAACTAAAGGTTTCGAAATAACGGCAATAATTTATGTCCAATAAATCCATTTCACCGGAGATGAAGTGAAAGGTCATTCGAGAAGCTCAATGCGTAACCAGGATTCAAATGCAGTACTTATTTCCATAGAAAAGCTACTAAATAATCGCATTAAACAAATCCTTGCATTTTATTTAACAAACATTTCGATTAAATTACAAATCTTTTCATAAAATTAGTCCAAAACTCGAATAAATCTAAAGGTTTCGGGTTATCCGTCGAATAATTCAAAAATATAGGTCTAATTTTAACCCAGTATTCAAAGAGGATTCAAACTATGCAGAGCTCTGACTAAACCTTAATTACAAAGAAATCAAATAACAAATAATGGAAATCAAAAGCGTTTCGGAAGCCAACAGACTAACAAAGATCCTTTTCCTGACAAAAGACAGGATTAATAGTAAATAACTTTTTTATTGGACGAGAAATGAATGCGAAAAACGCAGCCTTTGTTTTGTCTCTAAAGACAATTAAGTTCTGAAATAATTATAATAACTTTTTATTTTGATGTCATTGAAAGTCACACAAAAGAAGTGACAAATGAATGCAAAGAACTCTTAATATTGAAGCAGAAAACGAGTTAAGGGTTTATGGCATCAATAAATTGAGTGAATCTTGTGATGCAAATAATGGATATTATTTTGACGACCGCTTCCATAATAATATGCCTTTTAATGGTTTTCGTGGTCTTCTTGTCATTCAAAGTGATTCAATACAAGAGTCGGTGCAATAGGTATGAGCTTCTGGAGAGTTCCCAAATCAGTGATGATGGCAGTGATTGGCAGAAATACAGTCCACGAAAAGCACAAATACCTATAAATCGAGAAATAGATAAGGATTTCAATGTCAACAACACATGTAATCGAGTGATCAATAATCGATTGGAAGGTCTTTTGAATTCTTCGATGGATTCCAAGAGTTTGAGAAAAGACTTGTTGTCAGTCGAGGGAATACACGCAAAAGGAGACCATAAGAGAGCTACGGGTCGGTCACGATCTCGAGGGGGACGGGAGTGTTGTTCATAAAAAGCTAATTATTATTATTGAATATTAGATGAAATAGAAATATCGGAATTCTCGATGACTAACAACGAATTGCCTGCCATTGACTTCAAACTGGTTTACTTGAGTCAGACGTCGACTCTTCGGATGCACATAAGACGAGTGTCTAATTTGCCGCTTCAGTTCAGAAAGAACTGTTCGTCTTATGTCAAAATATCTTTGATTACCGACAGGTAGACAACGAAAACTCATTTATATCTTCGGCTTCAGAGCTATTATTATTGATTTTCACTTAACATCTGAGACCAAAGGCTTCGCCTTTCAGTTAATGTTTAATAAGTTTTTTGACTTTCAGTTCAGAATAATTCCTAAAAGTATTAAAACTATTTTTCGCTCTAATGTTAATCATTAAAATCAATCATTTAAGAGAACTCCAGAAAAAGCATTTCAAACGAGATTTTAGACTCAAATTTGACACAAAAAGGCAGAGATTTTTGATTAAATTCCTTTTGAGAGGAGAAAAATGAGCAAAAAATTTCTCGAATTACCTATAATTCCATTTTCTTGTACTGTTTGAGTGCTTTTTTCGCATATTTTCGGGGATTAGAGAAAAAAGTCGTAAATATTTCTATGGATTAAAAAATTGTTTGAAATTTATTGAAAACTAATATTTTGAATGTCATTCAACAGCGAAAAACTTTCCTCATATCACACAAACATAATTAAGAAGACATTAAACCCCGAATACGAAGAGGACTTCACCTTTTCTTTGATACCATTCGATGAGTTAAGAAACCTAACCATAAGAATATGTGTTTACGTAAAGCGCAAGCAATTATCTAAACGACAATTAGTGGGCGACTTATGGGTCCCACTCTCCAGACCTGATTTAGAGCCAGATATTGAACTCATATGCAATGAGAAGCTATCCCTGGCCTGTCCTCAAACTGGCAAAAGAGTAATAAATCACTTCAATTAATCACTGACTCATTAATTCGATACTAATCTGATGTGAGCTGTTTAGGGCCCGCTTATGATGGCTGGAAAACTCGGTTTTATTTTTATTCAAATCCAATACCAATCAGAGGCCCAAAGGATTAAAGTTGTTATAAGAAAAGCCCAAAACTTATATAACAAGTCTATAACAAACAACTTTCAAATAACTAAACCGGGTATGAAATCAACACTATTTCCATAGAATGAATCGAAAAAATGATTGAAAAGTGTTTCGTAACTCAAAAATAACTTATTATTATTACTTCACATCTATTAATGACTTCTATAATGACTTTAATGATTGGAAATTCTGTTTCGATAGACATAAGAATAGACAAAGAAATTGAATTAATTATAAGACTTTTGATGTATTGATGTTTTGTTAACCACTTTTACAGAGTATTACGTAATCGTGAATTTGCTTCGAAACAACGAAACCATTTTATACAAAGAGACCAAAGCATCTGTCGGAGTGTCTCCCATTTGGAACCAGCCGTTCCTCTTTGATGTCAAAGATTTCAAAGAAAACAAGTATTTGATTCAGTGTCTGGTAATGCAGGGCAAGAGTTATGTAAAGGATGGGGTGATTGGACAAGTATTGGTGGGTCCGAACACAACTGTCTCCGGTAGTCAACACTGGAATGATGTGATCAGTACTGAGTCAATGGATGTTTCCAAATGGCATCCGATAACTAGTGTTGGCACCGCTTGCCTTTAGGCCATACAATTAGGGTTCAAAATACACTATAATTGGGTTTCACTGTATTAGTCAACAAAATTGATGATCGATTGTAAGACTTATTAAAAAATCAAAGAATACTTTTTTGTTGAAAAATAAGACTCAAATGATTTCCAACGAAGTTATGAATAAGAGATGTAATAACCAGTCATTTAATATTCAGAAAAACACACCCAGAATATAGTGCTATCATTTGAAAGGCTGACTCAAATTGACTAAATGATCCAAAATGACCAGAATAGCCCATTTTATTCCACTGTCAATATCATGTGATTCGCCCATAGTTTTGATAGAAATGAATGATCGGAGAAAAATAATTTTCAAATTAAACGATATTTTGTGTCAGAAATAAATTTTCCATTAAATGGTTTGATTAAAGGCTTTCCTCTGAGTTTAACATTGAATTAAAGTGAATTTACTTCAAATATTTCTACTTTTTTGTGTACTTTTTGCAGAAAATAACCGTTAATTTGAGGTAAACCACAAAATGAATAATTGATCTGAAATCGAGTTCTGGAAAATTTTCCAAAATTAATGATTTGGAATCTCTTGGAGTGGATTTGGTCCAGAAAGACATACAACACTGGAATTTAAATAGAGGATCAGTAGGAACAGCAGTCCATTATGTTCAATATGATATGATTTGATTACATAATGTATTTAAGACTCGTAGACGAAGACAGGAATTCCCAAAAATTACATTTTTAGTGGAAACAAACGCAGTCAGGTTAGGAATGTGTTCCTCACTTATCCTTGAAATTGTTGATTAAGACATTATAAGTGATGTATTGAATGATAATTATCTAACAGCGAGTGTCGAGACATAAACAAAACTCTTCTAACAGTTAATAAAAATCAAAATAAATTCAAAAATAATATATTTTTAAATATATTTGTAGTCAAACAGCAAATCAGGTGACTATTAATCCCGTAATTAATGATTTGCGAAATACTGAGCGACTATTCGGAGCCAAATCACAATTTATTCGACTCAGACCTAACACAACAGCAATCAATCAAAGATACTTCAAGCTGTCAGCGCAGTCCAAATGCTCGAAGACATTTGTTTTGGAGAATTTAGGCAAATATTAGGCCATTATCTCAATTATGGCGACCCTTTATCATTAGTTATGTCTTTGGGGACAATTTAATCGGTTATCTTTGACTAGATTTGTGGTCAATTATGTCGAATCCATTTGATTATTATAGGAATCATAATAATAGTCCATCGATTAACTACCCGTTCCCTCAATATAATGGAGTTATTCTTTTGGAAAACCACTATTTTAGTGGTTATTACGAAACACCAATCGATTGTTTATTCATAAAGTCGTCTATAAATGGGTTAATTAGAAGAGAATGAACTCATTTCGGATGTTTTTATAGTAATTATTATTTACTCAAACAAAAGGCATTCCAATTGAATAATGGATTGCTTTTCATATTATATGTGAAAAATGTTTCAATAATTTGCATAAAAACAGAAAAATATTCCGATCATTGAGTTTTCGATTGAAGTTATGTTTGAAATAAATATATTTTTTAAATTCTTAGTTATATTTACACTAATTGTTGAGACATTCATGTGTTTACCGGTCACTGAGAGAACTGATTGCAATCATAAGATTGAGAATCAATCGGATTCACCCATAGCTAAGAAACGGGTCAAGAGATTCCTATTCCCACAAATACTACTCCTAAATGTGGGAAATTCGTGCGGCTGTAGGACTAATAGACTTATCGGTAACTATGGAATTGGGGGAGGGATTGGGGGAGGGATTGGCGGCGGATATGGTGGATACGGAGGTTATGGCGGTGGTATCGGTAAGGGTTGGCTAATTTGAAACTCTAATAAATTGATAATCTCTGAACAGGTGGAGGATATGGTGGATACGGTGGCACATATGGCACTTCAGGCCCACTGAATCAATTAAGAAAGCGGCGCCGGAACTTAGTCCGAAGGAATTATGTCCTGAGGAAACACCTAATGAGAGCACAACCCTCTCGGAAACATCAAAAAATTTCTCTGACTTTAAACACAAATAAAGGAAATCGAAGGGAAAGCAGCCGAAGACAAGTGAATCAGAATAAGAATCAAAATAAAAAGAATTTTGGCGGATAAGGACAGTCCTGTCCTGAGTGTTCATAATATTTATTTTATATTCATTTTGTACTTAAAATACATTTTCAGTCAATCAATGAAAACAATTCATTGAAAAATCAATTATGAAATTCATTGGAAACCAAAGAAATGAATAAAATATTTCAAACAAAACATAATTACAATTGAATTAAATGAATGAGAAATAGACATAAGTTTGAGCACAACCTATGAAATTCATTAGAAAAAGCATCTTATAATAAATAAACAATTATTTTGTGAAATATAAACACAATTTCGAAGCGTTTACTGTATTTTAATTGACAGCTAAACCGTTAAACAGTTGTCCGGAAAGGCATTGATTTATTGGAAACGTATTTCTCGTTAAAAATAATTAGTTTTTATGGATCAGAGGATCACCTGATGGTTGAGAAGAGATTTATTGGTTTGTCCTTAACTGCAAAATAGTTTCGTCAGTTATAAAGATCTGTGAAAACCCAATAAATGATGAATTTATGAGTGATTTGAGTGAAAAAGTTGTAAAACATTATCACAAATACAGAGACTTTTGAATAACTCATTAATCAAAACGTTTTAATTAATCATTAGTTTTGTTATTCATATCAATACCTGAGGAATGGATTCAATTGATTTCTTGAATCAATGTTTTAGGCCTCAGTTTTGTCCGCAAATCATCACCTGTTTGGTCCAAACGATTGCTTTCTTCAGATAAAGACATAGTTTCTGAAAAAGAATCGCAATTTTTATGAGAAATCAGTTCTTAAACAAAATATTATCTCTTTTACCAATAATTAGATTGATTTGTGGTAAGCAATCGGTAAGTGCTGACCCGTTAGCCACAGACCAGCTCAAGAAGAAGTCCAACTTCTTCGCCAATAACTCTAACTTTAATTCATTTCTCTTTTGTTTTGAAGACTTTTTCTTAATTTTACTCAAAATTGAAATCAAATCACTTAAAGCCCTCAAAGCATATTCAGGTGTTTCTAAAGACTGTGCCCTCAGTTTTGGCCCTTCTATTAGGCATTTGAGGTCATGAAGTGCTTCTATTGCTATTTGTGAGGGCTGTTCGACCACTATTTGCTGGACACACATCTCCAGTGATTTACTCAAATCATCGCAAATAATATTATCTGAAATTTGTGGACATTTACTGACAAATGTCTGAATGGCTTCAATCGAATCGTATTCTCCATTAAAGAGTCGGCAGACATAACAATAGCTCAAAAGGGTGTTAACCACTGCCGGACACACAGAGGGAGAGATAGGTTTCTAAACAAAAGTAAAAATACATTTAATTTAATTAATGAGTCATTAATGGGATTAAACTCTATTCAAATAATGAACAAAAGGGAAATACATATGCAATCAACTAATGAGTTGAATGAGTGGGCGATTAATTAATAGATTAATAAAGGGTTGGATTTGTGGGCAAATATTTTGGAAAATCTTATCAATTGATTAGTTTTAAGACACTTTGAGATCGTGTTTGTATAAAAGTGTCGGAGCGATGTCAGGGATACCCCTTTTTTGAATGTTATATGATTTATTGATAGCCTGTCCTCAATAGCTCTCAATTTGTTCCCCTATTTTGTGATATTATGAAAGACTTACAGAAATTAATTCATTTAATTTATGGATATTTGTGACCAAATCAGGAACTTTTGAGCCCTCATTAGTCACTTGAGATGACTGAGCGGCACAGGACTCGTCTATAGGTTTTATTAATGAATTAACTGATCCATCAATTGATGACTTCCACCACGGATTCCATAGTTCTATGAATTCTCCAATTTTTCCGCTTTTTATAAGTTGTTTAAATTCCTGTTTTTCAGAATCACTTAATTTGTTCCAAAGCTGTTCAAAAGCCGAATCATTGAGATCCAAGTCCTGGAAACGAGAGTCTAATCCCTGAACATATTGGGCCTCATCTTCTTCTTCCTCCTCTTCATTGCCTTCTTCTGGAAGTGAATCCTCCAGAAGTTGTCTATTGTTCTTCTTAAGTATTTCTAAGATTTTCTTTTTCGATGACTCACTTAAGAAGAAGACAAAAATTAAGGTAAAAATTAAGACAAGAAAACAATTATCTGATAATTACTCGAATTGTTGCGACAGAAGCTCTTCAGTAACGCATTTTTTGAAGAACTCTTCAGAACACTGCATATGTTTAACGCTTTTGAAGCAATCGGCGGAACAATACCGCCGATGACATCGAGAACAGCTATACTTTGATTTTGAGGACAAACAACTGAATCAAAAGATGTAAAAATAGATCAAAAATGAGTTCAAATTTGTTGTCAATAAAGAAGTCTAAAACAACTCAACAAATACTCACAAATCACACAAAGAGTCTGTCTTTGAATTGGTGTCCATTGAAGTTATGTCAACAAAATCGGAAACAGATTACCACTAAAACCAAATCCAAGAGATTGTCGAACGAAATGTCAAAAGTCGTTTGTTTACGACTCGTTTGTGTGAATCAGATGTGAGTCCTCTTCAGAGACGACGTGACGAGAGATGAAAAACTTGTGAAACATTTAATTTGTATTAACTTTTGACTGAAAAGTGTTTTCAGTGTTTCTCTCATTCAAGTCATTGAAGCGATAAAATAGATATTATTTTTAGAAGACTTTTAAGACTTTATTTTAGAGTTCAATAACTCGTTTTTAAACTGAATTTTTGTTCACAACTTTTTTTCAGTCGATTATTGCCATTATATTCACGACTATTCACGAAATCTAATTTAAATCCAAAGAAAAGCCAAATTACAACACTTTTGAAGACTTAAAAGACCTGACTCTTTGTTGTAACGACCAATTGTTTGGCCTAACATTTATAGTCTAATAAACCAAACCATCTCTTCATCGTTGAGCTCAACCCCGATATACGCTTCGGTATATAATTTGGTTAAACTTTTAAAGAGTTTTTTATTACAAAAACTCTTAATATTAGAGAAAATCAGCGAAAAAACAATGAAATGCTTTCTTTAGAAACATTTCTCACATAAAAATTACCTCAAAATACACCGAAAATCTCGATTTAATCCCAAAAACACATAAATATCTCATAAAATAATGAACTCTTTTATGGAAAAAGTAATGAATTATTTTAAGCCACGAACTGTTCCGAGTCATACAAAAGTGAAAAATTGATTCGGGATATGATTATCGACGAAAAAAGTGAACCAAAACTATAATTATATTAAAAATTTTGGGAAACGAAAGAAAGCATAAAAATTTTCGATTAATTTTCGGCCAAAAACTCGAATTCAAAGAATATTTGGTTTTATTCTCACAATTCTTAACACAATTTTCTTTTATCTATACTTTAATTATATATATTTTGCTATAAAATAGAATCAAATATTATTTCAAACATATATTTCACGTTTGGATTCAATTTTATTATTACTTTAATTTGTATTTTCGTTATTTTGAACTTAAAATTACCAAAAATAGGATAACAATCGGCAAAAGCGGTAAACACTTGACAAGTATTGACAGCTTTTACTCCATTTATAGTATAATCACAACTAAAATATCAAACATTTTGTGTTATTATAACTGAATTTCAGATTAAAAGTCGCGTCAAAAGAGTCGATAAAAAAAGGGTAAAACAAATCAAAACATTTCGACAAATATTATGAGAAATCTTTGGTTTAATTAATATTAAAATTAAAGCGAATCTGAATTACAATCGAATCATAAAATTCAATAAAATATTTCAATTAATTAACAAAAATATTGAATGAAATAAATGAACAAAAAATGTGAATCAAAAACATTTGAATGTCGTTTAACGAGCGCTTTATCGACGGCTCGTCTCTAAAGAGTCTATAAAATTATTTTTGTTAAACCGTTTGGGATCTGCTTTGAGCTGAGTTTGAAGCCATTCCTCGTTTAGTTTTATTTGTCGGTTAACTTCCCTCTCCTCCCGCTGTTTGACTAAACTCTTAGCCCTTTCCAACTGCCAGTGCGGCGACGAAAACGTATTACTACTGTTGTTGTCGTAGAGGGAGAACTGTTGGGACGTCTGGGAAAGGGTTGAGGCGTTACTAAACTTATTACTATCGATGGCTTCGGTGGCGATAATGTCGTCCAAATTCTTTAACACATTCTCGACGTTAGGCTCAAAGAGTAAGGCACTGATCGACTGATTAAAAGGTGACTGCGATTGTGTTGACGCCAAAGGAGGCGCCGACGGCTGCACTGCTTGTGTTGAGGCCTGAGTTGTCATTAATGTCGATATATTACTGAAATTACCGAAAGCTTTGCGTTCGAGCGATGGCTCACGAGTTGGCGATTGGTTTGGATTATGTAATAATGGATGCGATAAATGAGCGGAAGGTCGCGGATATGTATGTCTTTCCGAATGTCGGTCCGAATGCCTTTTGGGCCGACTTTGCATAGACTGCGGTAACACTTCTTTCGCACTATTATTGCCGTTATTTTTGCCGCAAAGACTACTACTTATGGAAACGTTTGCCAAACGATTACTAATTTGATGACTACTTTGCAACTGTTGGGAACGCCTCGCGATTTGGTCCAAAAGAAGGGACAGCTCGTCGTCGTCTGACGTAGTGGTCAGTCGACTGTATTCACCGCCGCTGTCGTCAGATATTGCGATCCGTTCTTTGCTATTGTTTTTACTGATATTATTATCACTATTACTGTTCACTAGTTTTCTGGCCGAAGAGCTCGAAGCAGAGGTCGTTTGGATCGGATCCTCATTACTCCGATTCTGTTTGATTTGATTCTCCAATTGTTCCACTCGTTTCTGAAGACTATTGATATGAGCGATCGTTTTCGCCTGTTGTTGAACCAAAAACAGTATCTCCGGACTAATGGTAGGCTCTGTCGGCGTTGTTGTAGTTGTGGTCGTCGTTGAGGTTAGCGTTTGAGAGACGGGCGACCGATTGGCCATCGATTGTGGGGGCGATCGCGACGGCGTGTGTGACGGCGACGGAGAGGGCGGCGGCCGAGTCGGCGATCGGTCTTCTGTTGGCTGCCTCTCGATCTTCGCCGTCAATTGTCTTAAATTAAGTAATTGTTGTTCTTTTCTTTGTTTGTTTCGGGAATACATGTTTGACATACATTTCAATGTGTGTCCACTTTATCCACGGTTTGACTCACAATTGGATTAAACAAAACATTTGACTGAAAGATAAACACAATATTAGTGACGGATATTACGGGAAAAAGTGTCCACAAAATAGAGATTAAATCAAATTATTAGACATTTATGAAGAGATAATCCAATAGTATGTGTAATACGTATTCTCTTTCCAAATGACCGACTTTTACACTCATAGTCAGGATGTGTGCACTCATACCACACAACACACACACAAACACTGTTACAACAGAGGGAAGGGGAGGGAAGAGGTGCCCACACATTGTCAGCCCAGTCGCAGACGACTTTTAGATTGCAGGTAAACCACTACTAATTTCCTTATCAAAGGCTATCACTTTAATCGGGATATTAATTGGGAATTACTTATGTAATCGATTGGAAAAAGTATCCTGTTATTACCTTGTTTAAAGTTTTATAGTGATTTTGTCCTCAATTAGTGTTTGATTTAATTAACGCTTTAATTTTGAGTTAAAGGGTTTGACTGTAGTTTTGCCTGAAGACAGGCGTTCTGTCAGTCAATGAGTTGAGGGCTCTGTTTGTGAGTGTCTTAAAAGATAACGATTTGTTTGTATAGTTTTGCGCACTATTTGTGTTGTATTTGTTGTATGACTGAGTGTTTGTCTCTCTGTTGTCGACTCGACTCTCGTGTTATTCATTCAATTGATTTCAATTCCTATTATTTAGTCCTCAAATACTAGTCTTATATAACACATAACAGGCCTTAAAAGTTAGTTTACTTTTATTTCTTCAGTTATCTGTTTAGTGGTAGAGTAGGGGTAGAGGTTGTGAACAAGTATTTCATATCAAAGAATTTTTCTCTCAATTGATATCACTTTTCTGTCAAAACTATTTGATATGATTTGACAAATAAATCGTTTAAAACACAAGTAAAAGGTTTTTAATGAGTTTTAATAAAATAGTGATTAAAATAAAGGAATTTGTCTGAAATTGGTTTCAATTTTCTGGTCCTCGAAGCACACGAACAGACAATTAACTGAAGAAATCTATGAAATTATAAAATCTATTAAACTTTTATAGAAATTTAGAGACATTTATAAGGGTTTTGAGAGTCAGTCATCTGAAAAGAGTGCCTTCACTTTGAATTACAACAACTTTTCTATGTTTTGAGAAAATGTTTAATAACTTTTAAAATGAATTAATGGTTGAGAAGAAAAACATTGACTCAAAAGTTGTAATAAATTTTTTATTTAAGAAAAGCTCTGTTTAGAGGAGAAGTAGAAAAGAAATTAATTATACTTTTAGTGGAGAAAAGTATTAAA
>JAQIXD010001518.1:0-14569 GCA_034699985.1 Minunthozetes semirufus
GTTCGGTTAAGAAAATTATGCCTTCGGTTTCGGTTCGGTTCGGTTTGCAAAAAGTTGAACCGATCCTCATCTCTAATCACCAAGTCAAAATTAAATGATCGAAAAATTATTTTTAATGACTCATTATAATTAAAACGAGCATGGTACATCGAAATTCCAATCAATACTTTATAAGAAGAGTTAATAATTCAAAAGTTTGTATAAAAAAGCCATTTGTATACAAAAGGCATAAAAATTAGTTCCTCTCTCCCGTCCCCTCCCTCTCCCACTGCCTCTAATCTGACAAAAATAGTCATCAATTATATGCTGAGCAGAACAGGTGGTCAGTCAGTCACTCAGCGCCAGGCCTTACATAACAAACACAAACGAAGCGTTTGTTTAAAAACACAAATAAATAATAATAGACTTTAAGTGAAAATTACTTCAAAACTATTCTCACCTGCGATTTGAGGCACAAAATTCTTGGTTAAAATTCACCACATTTTTCACTTCAAGCAGAGTACAGGTCATTTGAATCGCAAATTGAATTTTCAATTATCTTGGTTTTTATTACTGGTGAGAAATTCATGAAAAATTCAATAGTCTTTTATCTTGTAATTCAATATTCAGTCGTAAAACAGATTTTCAATTATTTTGAAACAAAAAACTTTTCTTTGATATTCAAAACTCGATAATTAATTCCAAGAACAAAAACAAACGATTATTTGCTGAAAGTCATTAAAAATGGGTTTCACTGTATTAACAAGTTATCGGAAAAAACACATTTCCTGAACAGAATATCGCAATAAAAGTGAGCGAAAAAAACACCGGAATTTCTGCACAGAATTTACATAATATTTATTGGAATACCTTTTCTATGGAAACCAATTACCGGAATATTATTCATATTTCAAACTTATTATGGTATTAGTCATGGAATTTATGGGAATGGGATTCCCAGACGATGAACACCAATGAAACGACACCCAAACAGACTGATTAGGATCAGCACAACACTAATGGATATTAAAATATTGGCCCAAAAGTATTGCATAAAAACTCATTATACGGGGTATGCCTTAAATAGAGGGGAAACACATAACAAGAAAAATTTCATTCTGTGCTCTTCAATGAGGTTCTCATTAATAAAAACAATTATTATTATTATTATTATTATTTATTGTCATTCAATAACACAATTCACTAATAGGTTGTGCGCTAATAGCGTTGTGTCTCTGTTTTAGGTAAAAAAACAATTGGAAATACAGTAAAAACTATTACCCAATGGATAATGGATAACAAGAACGGCACAGAATGAGGGGACAGAATAAAAACACAGTCAAGAGTTTAATGCATTTTGCGTTTGTGTCCGACTGTTTTGTCGGCACAAACTGGCAAACGGGGGGAACAGCAGATGAAAAACTATAGACTCATAAAAATAATAATAAATATTTTTATTACACAATTATTTATTGAAATAAACATTTGGAAAGACAGGGCTTTTAGAGTCTGTGCTCGGGAACAGTCGCCTATTTCGGTCAGACATGTGCTCGCTATTCACAGCCTCATTGAAAAAGTACGTAGTTTTCACAATTAAACTCTTTCTGAGTCAATATTTACTCAATAAACCAGGTTTTTGTTGATAAATATTTTTTGGTATAACCCCTTTCACCCCAAAATTACGTACCGATTGAGTGGACCAAAGAGTAAGTCATGAAAGTTGAATAAAGTTATAGTTTCTCTGATGAGATCAGAGCACGACTACTGACTCACGGCTAATGGGACGGGTATTATAACCACAAACCTTTTAATGTGATATTTATTTTGAGGAAACTCTTGGTTTAATACAATCGGTTGGCGTCAGTCATGAAGTATGGAATTCAAGGCTTTTATTAATTATTAATTAATATTCGAGTAATTTGTGGCTTAATTACAGTGGAGTCTGACTTCTGTGCAAACATTGATAATGAAGTAATTAAGTCATGAGAAATGAGCATGATCAATTTTAATGAGCACTTAAATACTCAAGCAAATCATTATTATTATGATTTTGTTTAAATAAAAGTTTCATAATTAGTTTTTTGTCCTAGATTAATTGAAAATCTAAATAATTTGATGAAAATTAAAAACTTTAAGCAAACTGTAACTCTTAAATTGTGCTTGAATACTTTATTTAAATAATCTAGTATTCAGTATTTATTGGAAAGGTAAATTACTTTACTTTTTTCGTGTTTGAATTAATAATTAATCTTGCCAAAATGATTTTTGCTCCGAAAATAAACAATCAGAATTTTAGGAAATTAAAAAACAAATATTATTTACAAGATTCAGCATGAACAAAAAATGATGTATTTTTCTCAATTTTTGCGTTGTTTTCCAATATTATATCTTGCTTGTTTATAAAAGAGCTCTTGCAAGTTTCTTTTAGCCTTGCTTTTCCTTCTCGAAGCTCTATCTTTAATTTGATCTTTATTTTTATTATGACCATGCTCAAAAACATGTTTACGTAAACTATTGAAGAGATAGTAGAAGGAGTAGAATGATATGCCGAACCACATGCTCAAGGTCGAAGCTAAATAGCAAACAAACTCAATTATTTTCAGCTTTGGCTCATGGTGAAACGAAGTTTGTGGTCCAGCCGGGACAACCATATCAAGCTGGGTGCCTTCATCAGGGCCGGTAGCAACTTCGCCCCTTTTGACCAGAACAACAGACTTGAAAAAATCAAGATCACAATCCAGGTCTTTGCATCTCTTGCTGCAAATTTCGGAAATGTCGATCTTGTTAAAGCAAGCTCCTCCGCTGTTCAAAATAACACCTTGCTCATCTTTTTGAATCCCGACCGCATCGGGAGCGGAACCACACTGGGTCAGACTCATATTTTTCAAGCAGTTTTGAAGGCAGCTTTCTCTTGAATAGTCCATGGTTGTTTTGCCGTAATCTCTGCAATCACTTTTAAATGGCCTGGGTAATAATCTGTAGGATGAGAGCTGCCAGGTTATTCGGTGGAAAAATAAATGCTCTATGGTCAGTTTTGTGAAGTCATGACTTGATGGTAAATCTTTGTAATCATGAAAGATGATATAACTTAAGCCATATGAATAGTTGAGCGTTTGATTTATTGCAAAATGCATGTACTCGCTCTTTTTCATCATGGTGATGTTTTCACCTAGTTCAATTTTAATATATAGTTTTTAATGCGAAAAATCATTTTGTTTCTGAAGGAAACTCACCCCGCAATTTAGAATTGAATGTTAAGCAGTAATAAAAAGGAGGGCTGAGTCTTTCGATTGAATTAGCAAGGTAATAATCTCTCAAATCATGTACTTTGAATCCAACAATTTTAATCTCGAGAAATAACTCGTATTTTAGATCACCTAGCAAATTGAAAATGTCTGAACTGTTTTCACCTTCAAATTTAACGTCCTTCAGAGGGAAGCAAAAGGTGAAGGCAGGAACTGGGTGCATCAAATTATTGAATTTTGTATCGATGAAAATATTGGTGGGATATTCAAAAAACATGTCACAAACGTTGAATATTTGCCAAAAGCAGCCGATAGAAAGTATCATGATAAAAATTGCTAAAAATAGCTTGTTCATTTTCTCATTTGCTCAATTCCAATTAAGTTTTGTAAAAATTGCTTGATTAAACAAGACTGAACCGATTTATTTGTGTGAAACTATCTAAATAATTTATTGAAACCTGAAAGCCAAGTATATTTAGAAATAATTGCTTGATTTAATTGATAAATATTAAACTTGTTAAAGTTTTTCAGCAAAAATAAAACAATTAAATGAGTGCTGCAAACAATTATTTGATCGATAAACGAATAATTATCATGATAACATTAATTTTTTTATTATTTGATGGAAAATGAAACTGCTAATTTTAATTGCATAATTAATCTTACAATTTTAATAGATCAATAAAAATAAACTATCATAGATCAAATTAGAATTTCAATTAAATAAATTTATTTTCATCTCAATGCCACCAAGATACAATAACTGAGTCATCCTGGTACAAAAACAGATCAGGTCGCATAAACAAGCTCAATCAAGGACATTTTTGATTAAAATTGATTTTTGATCTAATATAGACTTTCATTATCGATCCTTAAAAATCCGTTTTTTGCAAGATAAACTTTTCATAATTCAAATGAATTGTTGACTATAAATAAACTTGGTGAAAATTATTGAGGTCATTCTTCAAAACAACAGCCCTGAGTAAAAGGTAATTTTAAAAATGGGACCACCTAGACGCAGACCTTTAACTTATTATCTAGTATTAGAGGCGAACGCAAGAATGAATAAGTTGTCCTTGATCATTTACAAGATGATCCTACTCTTGGGCTGTTTGTATCAAATATCAAACATTTGTAAAATGTATTTCAATTATCCGACGAATGTATTCATTGACACAAAATTCAATGATTTGAGTAAACCATTGCCTCCGATAAGTTTCTGCTCGAATATCGGCAGTCAGGCCGGAAGGAATAGCAGCATGGTCATTCAACAGCAATCTAGCAATTTTGGGAGCAAACTATTCAATGACATCCTGATTGTGACAAATGATCCGGATCGTAATCACAGACCAGTTTCGGTCAAGAGTTTATTGATGGAAAGTGTGATCGAAAGGGTCAACACTCACTACTACTACTGTATTACAATGAATTCGGAATTATCAGGTTTATATTTGATCATGATAAATCAAATGCCAAAGTAGAACTGGGTGTAGACAAGGAATTTTCAAAAAAAATTACAATAGAATTCAAGATAAAAGCCCTTGATATTTAACAATACAAAAATTATTTTTAAAAAGTAAATTATTAACATGATCATTTTTTAACGAATTCAAGCTAATAGGAGTGTCGAGATTAAAAGGATGGAGCACATGAAATTTGAATTTAGCAAGTTCGACAGCCATTATAGAAGGTGGTGGGTCTATTTTCACAGTCCGTTCGACTTTCCTTCCGGTTATGATTACAATTCAGTTCCGGTTTGGGAATCAAAATACGTGAAGATCACGTGGAAGCAGAATGGGCTCAAGCTATTGGAAAGACCTTACGTAACAGACTGTAGGGACTACAGGAGGTCAACCCCTCACCTGTCCCGCAGCGAATGTATGCGAAAATGCAAAGTCGAGGCATTTCTAGATAAATGTCAGGTCATTCCCGATTACATAGAATTGGGTCGAAATGATCCCGACTTACGGTTCAGTGACTCCGAGGACAGGAACTGTACGGAGAGATATGACTTCGAGGAGACGTGCGATAGGAAGTGCTCTCAATACGACTGTGCGATCGACTATTATGAAATGATTAAGCTGTTTGTGTATGTGGCAATAGATGACGGAAATTCCACTCTGGATGTGACGATACCCCGAAGCCTTGAAACAATTTTCCAGCACTCGCCCCGGTACCAGGTTATCGAGCTCATTTGCTACCTTGCTTCTACATTTGGCATGTGGTTCGGCTTCTCTCTCAATTCAATAATGAACGCGGTCAAATTTATTGGCGGTCATTTAGTTAAAAATTAAATGCCCATCATATTAAAGCAGGACATTTTATCTTGCGAAATTGACCTGTTTCATTAAAATTATGCTGAGCGAACAGCCAAATTCGCTTGTTGAAATTCAATTTTAAAGTACTATTGCGCAATAATTTATTAAATTATTATCTTGTTTTTCTTAATTGAAATTTAAAAACGCAAGATAATTCGCACATATTTAATCTTGTTGATAAAAGAGAAATAAAAACTGGATAATTTTGGTGACAGGCTCTGTTCAATCCTCATCAATAAAAATAACCTTGATTTTTCAATTCAGAATCTAAATTACAAAAGTTAATTTTTAATCAAAGTCATCAATAATAGAACCATCCTGGTACAAATAACTAAAATATTCTACTTGGAATTATAAATTAGTTCACTCATTTTTTGATTACAATTGATTTTTGTTTTAATAGCCCACATTATTGATGAATTGAGCCTGAAAATTCGTTTCTGCAAGATAATGTTGAATATAAATAAACTTGGTAAAAATAATTGAGGCCATTCGTCAACAGTCCAAAACAGGACAAAAGTAAGAGGTAATTATAAAAATGGTGGTAGCTAATAAATCGATAATACATTTTGTGGTGTTAGAGGCCAATGCAAAAATGAACAAACTGAGCTGGATCAGTTACAAAATGGTCCTACTCTTGGGCTGTTTGTATCAAATATCAAACATTTGTAAAATGTATTTCAATTATCCGACGAATGTATTCATTGACACAAAATTCAATGATTTGAGTAAACCATTGCCTCCGATAAGTTTCTGCTCGAATATCGGCAGTCAGGCCGGAAGGAACAGCAGCATGGTCATTCAACAGCAATCTAGCAGTTTTGGGAGCAAACTATTCAATGACATCCGGATCGTAACGAGAACTAATCAAAGGTCAATTTCAGCGAAGCATTTATTGATGGAAAGTGTGGTGGAAAGGGTCAACACTCAATACTACTGCATTACACTGAACTCGGAATTATCAGGTTTATATTTTATCTTGATAAAATTAAATACCAGGATAAAATTAGGCATATACAATTTTCAAAAATTTTTCAAGCTAGAAACAGTAATTATCGTACAAATATAGATTTCCAAATAATTATTAATCATGATCATTTTTTAACGAATTCAAGCGAATAGGAGTGTCCAGATTAAAAGGGTGGAGCACATGAAGTTTGAATTTAGCAAGTTCAACAGTCATTCTAGAAGGTGGTGGGTCTATTTTCACAGTCCGTTCGACTTTCCTTCCGGTTATGATTACAATTCAGTCCCGGTTTGGGAATCAGAATACGTGATGATCACGTGGAAACAGAGTGGGCTCAGGCTATTGAAAAGGCCTTACGTGACAAACTGCAGGGACTACAGTAGGACAACCCCTTACCTGTCCCGCAACGAGTGTATCCGCAAATGCAAAGTCAAGGCATTTCTCGATAAATGTCAGGTCATTCCCGATTACATAGAATTGGGTCGGAATGACCCCAACTTCAGGTTCGGTAACTCCGAGGACAGGAACTGTACGGAGAGGTATGACTTCGAGGAGACGTGCGATAGGAAGTGCTCTCAATACGACTGTGCGATCGACTATTATGAAATGATTAAGCTGTTTGTGTTTAGCGAAGGAGAGGGTGAAAATTCCACTCTGGATGTGACGATACCCCGAAGCCTCGAAACAATTTTCCAGCACTCACCTAGGTACGAGGACATTGAGCTCGTTTGTTACCTCGCTTCGACATTCGGAATGTGGTTCGGCTTCTCTCTGAATTCAATAGTTAACACGGTGAAAATTATTCGTGGCCTCTTGGTTGAAAGGCTAAATAGTCAAAAGTAACATGCCAAAACTAAATCATGCCGTGATGTGTCTCGTTAAAATTATTCTGAGCCAAACATCCCAGAGTCATTTTCTGTTATTCGATGATTGTGTAAGCTTGCACCTCTAATTTATAAATTTAATATAATAATATATTAGACAATCTAGATTAAAAATGAATTGAATTTCATCACTAGTTTAAGTACAAAGACCTTGATTGATATTGTACTTGGCTCTATTCTGGCACAAAAATAATTAATATTATCATCATCGAGGTCATCAATTCTTCTTATAACTAAAACAATGATTGAAAATGTACATGATACACTCATATTTTGATACATTCTCTATATTTTTTCAAATCACTAAAAATAGAATTTATAGAAAGATGAGAATCAATACGAGATTTGATTCAAATACAATTTATTCATACTTTTTCAATCTTGTTCTTCTTGTTGGCTGTCTTTACCAAGTATTCAATGTCTGCGAAATGTATCTGAAATATCCGACGAATATATTCATCGAAACATACGCTAATCCACTGACAAAACCATTGCCTGCAATCACTTTCTGCGCAGCTATTGATAGAGTGTGGGCTCAGAATGCTTCGGATGCCCTGGAATACCAATCAGCAAGGTACAAACATGGATTATTCAATGAAATCGAGATAACAACAGACACAACTTGGGCTTCAGTTTCGATCATGGACAATTTTTTGGCAAATGCTATCGAGCGGATTAGTTTGCATTACTACTGCATTACATTCAATTCAAATTTATCAGGTAATTTTTTTTCCATAAAAATTATATAGCCTATAACAAGGTGATATTTTATCAAGGTAATAATTCAATCGAATTGAAAAAATCGCAAAGACTTTGGTTCACATTTAACCGGTTTAATTACGATCAGAAGGACTGGTGGCTTTATTTGCACAGCCCTTACGACATACTATCTGGGAATAGCTGGAACACTTTGAAAATAAATGATAATCAATGTGTTATGGCAACTTGGAAGGTGGGTGCGCTCAGGCTATTAGAAAGCCCTTATCCAACAGACTGTCGTAACTACCCATCAAAAACTCCCTCCCTGTCCCGCAGTGACTGCATTAATAAGTGCAAATTGAAATCTAACCATGATAAATGCGGGTCAATTTTAGAGGACGTGACCTGGGAGTCACGTGACCAGAACGTACGCTTCTGTACACCAGAAGAAAGAAAGTGCTATCAAGAGTATGACTTCGAAACAATTTGTGACAAAAAGTGTCGTAACTCCGACTGCGAGATCAATTATTATGAGCCTGTTAAGTTGTACACATTTAACCGTGATAAGCCTACCACTCTCGCTATTGTTATTCCTCGAAGGCCAGAGACAACATTTTACCACGAACCACGATTTGATACAATCGAGTTCATCTGCTATCAGGCCTCGACTGTTGGAATGTGGTTCGGGTTCTCAATAGTTTCCATTTATTCTGTGCTCAAATTTGTTCAAGTTCAATTATTGTTTTGCCAGAATAGAATTAAAAATTTCTATATTACGCATGCTAAAATTCAGGCGAGGCCTTCTATTATTATGAGGCAGAGATGGCAATAAGCTTGCTAATTTATTATTGATACTATCACAATTGCATAATAAAGATTTTAATTATCTTTCAACAACAACATAACATAACAAAATCCTTGACCAATGTTTTTCTGCATTATTCCGGCACAAAAATAATTAACTTGTTTCATTATACATATCAACAATTCTTTGAAAATAAAAATAATTGAAAATGTACATGGTCAACTGTTATTGTGAAAGCAATTCATTTTTCTTAAAGTTCTAGATATAGAGAGACGTCAATCAAGATGAAGTTTGATGCAAATAAAATTTACTCATACTTTTTCAATCTTGTACTTCTTGTTGGGTGTCTTTACCAAGTATTCAATGTCTGCGAAATGTATCTGAAATATCCGACGAATATATTCATTGAAACAAACGCTAATCCACTGACAAAACCATTGCCTGCAATCACTTTTTGCGCGGCTATTGATAAGAGGTGGGGTGAAAATGCCTCAAATGTGCTTTCACGCGAATCAACCAGGTTAAAAAATAGATTGTTCAGCGAAATTGAGATCACAAACGACACAACTTGGACTTCAGTTTCGATCATTGACAATTTTATGGCAAATGCTATCGAGCGGATTAGTTTGCACTACTACTGCATTACATTCAATTCTAATTTATCAGGTTCATATTAGTAACAAAAATTATATAGTTTATAACAAGATGACATTTTATCAAGGTAATAATTCAATCGAATTGAAAAGATCGCAAAGACTTTGGTTCACATTCAATCGGTTTGATTACAATCAGACGGACTGGTGGCTTTATTTGCACAGCCCTTATGACATACCATCTGGCAATAACTGGAACACTTTGAAAATAAATGATAATCAATGTATCATGGCCACTTGGAAAGTGGCTGCGCTCAGGTTATTAGAAAGCCCTTATCCAACAGACTGTCGTAACTACCCGTCATCGACACAATACCTGTCCCGCAGTGACTGCATTAATAAATGCAAATTGAAATCTAACCATGATAAATGCGGGCACATTTTAGGTGACGTGACCTGGGAGTCACGTGACCAGAGTGTCCGTTTCGGTAGAGACGAAAAGGGGAACTGCTCTCAAGAGTATGACTTCGAAACGATTTGTCACAAAAAGTGTCATAACTCCGACTGCGAGATCAATTATTATGAGCCTGTCCATTTATTCACATATGACCGTGATAAGCCTACTTATCTCTCTATTGCTATTCCTCGGAGGCCAGAAATAATTTTTCACCATGAACCACGATTTGATACGATCGAGTTCATCTGCTATCAGGCCTCGACTGTTGGCATGTGGTTTGGCTTTTCAATAGTTTCGATATACTCTTTGCTAAAATTTGTTCAAGTTCAATTATTCTTGACCCAGAATAAAATTAAAAACATAATCAATGCTAAAATTATGGTCCAGCCATCTGTTATTAAACAGAGATGGTATTAAGCTTGCTCATTCTTTTTATCATTAATAAAATTTTAAGTTCTGAGCAATTTTTACCATGGGCAATTTAACATAACGTATTTTAATTGTATATGATTTTGATTAATTTTTGAATTATCAAGAGCACTGCACCATAATAATTAATCGTTCATAGACTTATTGATTAGAAAATATTGGAAAGCAAAATAAACTTGAACCTTAATTATTAGTTTATAACAGCAAGTTATAAGTGCTTTGTTCTGAAATTAAATTCTAATTAACGTCAAATAAAAAATTAATAATTGTCGACAAACTTGGAAAAACAGTTGAAATTGATTTTTTGATCAAGTTCAATAGCTCTAATTAAGATTCTCTTTCATATATAAGCTAGATAATTTTGTTTTGTAGTCAAATAAATTATTCAATTGTTTAATGTTGATATTTGTGGAAATTTTGCTCTTGAAAATTTACTATTATTCATCAAAATGAACTATTTTCAAAGGAACCAGCACAACATATTGGTGACCATTTTTATCCTTTTCCTCACAATGGGCTGCTTTTGGCAAATCTGTAATATTTTTGAACTATTTTTCAAATATCCGACGAATATATTCATTGAAACAAAATTCAATTCTTTGAGCGAACCATTGCCTGCACTCACTTTTTGCACGAACATTGACTATCAATGGGGCGGTAATACCCGGGATCTTCTTGCGAATTATTCGAGCAAATTCAAAGAAGAAATGTTCCGCGATATTAAAATTACAAGCGAAGTAAATGAATTCACCAAATCAAACTTGGTAACTTCAGTTAAAAATGCGATCGAAAGAATTAGCTTGAAATATTATTGTATCACAATTAATCCAGGTTATTTTTTTAAAATATATTTTTAGGTAAAATACTTATTTTATCTTGATAATCAGTGATCGAGAGCTTGGACCTAAAAGTTAGCGAGATCATGAGAATTGAATTTCAAAAATTTGGCAAAAAACACAATAGCTGGTGGATTTACATACACAGCCCACTGGACATACTACCTAGCTGCGATTTTAATTCTGTCGAGATCATTAAAAATCAACTTATAAGATTAACCTGGCAACATTCCTCGTTTCGTCTTTTGGAGAGCCCTTACCCCACTGATTGCAGGGACTACATGAAAAGCTCCCCCTACCAGTCCCGTCGAGAATGTATGAGAAAATGCAAGATAGAGGTCAGCCTTAAGGAGTGCGGAGTGATTTTTGAAGACATTGATCTTGGATGGGATGATCCAACTGCCGAATTTGGTCAGCCTTTCAGTAAACAATGCTTTGGAAATGTTGACCTAGAAACAATTTGTCAGAATCGTTGTCCCAATTACGACTGCTCTATTGACAATTATGAGCCTGTTGTTTTGCACAAGTATGGCAACCAAAGGAATACCGCGGTATTCCTAACAATTCCTCGAAAGCCAGAGACAATGTATATCCACGAGCCTAAGATTGAAACGATCGAGTTCATTTGTTTTATGGCGTCCACTATTAGTTTGTGGTTTGGTTTCTCGATTTATTCCTTCTATGACCTGTTCACTAAAGTTACCATGCTCAAACGTAAAAGTAGAAGGATTAGCATTCAGAGCCATTGGAATAAAATCAATGTTGATAATCTGATCTTGGTTAAACAAAGACCGGAATATTTTAACAGAAATTATAGAACAAATTCTATGAAATACTGAGAGCTTAATTTCTTGGTCATTTATTTTGGAACTCACTTGGTGATTCATTAGATTGTACATTTAACTAGATTAAAAATTCAATTTATCAGTGAAATGTTAAATAAATAGCTTGGAACATCATGGTACAAATATAAAAATAAAATATTGTTTATTTTTTGTGGAAATTATTACATTTGAATTTGAAATGAACAAGTTTAAATGGAAATTACTTTATTTTAAAACAGACCAATTACCGATGGAAATTAATGGCTTCCTATTTACAAACTTGAGCAAGGTAAGTTGACAAAACAGGTCGTAAAAGGAATAAATTGAGAAACCAAACCAAAAACTAATGGTAGAGGCTATATAGCAAATGAACTCGATCGTTTCAATCTTAGCCTCGTGGCTGTACATTGTTTCTGGCTTACGAGGAATAGTGAGAAACGCGCCGGTAAATGGCCTGTCATACTTGTGCAGAATAATAGGCTCGTAAGTGTCAATAGCACAGTCGTAATTGGGACAGGCATTCTGGCAAATTGTTTCTAGGTCAACTTTTTCAATGCAGTCCTTTTGCTGAGGCTGACCAAATTGGACAGTTGGGTCATCCCATCCAACATCGATTTCATCAAAAATGACTCCACACTTCTTAAGACTGATTTTTATCTTGCATTTTCTGATGCATTCTCGACGGGACAGATAGGGGGAGCTTCTCATGTAGTCCCTGCAATCAGTTGGGTAGGGGCTCTTTAAGAGTCTAAACGATGTATGTTGCCAGGTTAATCTTAAATATTTATTTTTCTTGATCTCGACAGCATTCCAATCAGAGCTGGGTGGTGTGTCATGTGAACTATGCAGGTAAATCCACCAGCTATTATGTTTTTTACCGAGCTTTTTGAATTCAAATCGAATAGTCTCGCTAATTCTCAGCCCCAATGTCTCGTTAACTGAATTTAACATGATAAAATAGTATATTTTTGCTAAAAGAATAATATAAGAAAGTAACCTGTTAAAATTGAGTTGACTGTGACACAGTAAAATTGCAAGCTAATTCTCTCGATTGCATTTTTGACTGATGTTGACAAGATTGATTTGACTCCATTAAATTCGCTTTGAATTTGAATATCGCCGAACATTTCATTTTTAAACTTGCTCGAATAATTTGCAAGAGCATGTGTGCTATTCTCGCCCCAATGGTAGCCAATGTTCGTGCAAAAAGTGATTGCAGGCAATGGTTTACTCAAAGAATTGAATTTTGATTCAATGAATATATTCGTCGGATATTTCAGATACAGTTTGAAAATATCGGATATTTGCCAAAAGCAACCGACAAGAAGAACAAGATTAAAGACCCAGAAATTGAATTTGCTTGCACTAAATTTCAGCTTTAACGCCATCCTTTAACACCTACTCATTTGATAAAACAAGTACCGGTACATTTATTCTTTCAATTTATATACAATTTAACAAGAATACTATATGTCAGTGAACCATTTGTGATATCACCATGTCTAATGAATTTTTAAAATTTCATTATCAGGGATATTGAAATTCATATTTGATGGGAAGTATTTTGAGCTGGTACAAAAATTCAAAATATAACTCTGTTTTTTAATGGCACAAAATGTCAATTTTTATTTTCCTTTGAAAAATAGCCAGTTCTTCTATTAATCATGGTAATATTATTGACAGCTATATTATTCATTTTGTTCCGGATAAAGACTTTTGGACGATTGAGCAAGGTGCTTCCACAGAATAAGAGGAGGTCATAGAAAGAATAAATAGAGAAACCAAACCACAAACTGAGCGATGAGGCCATATAGCAAATGAACTCGATCGTTTCAATTCTAGGCTCGTGCCTGTACATTGTCTCTGGCTTGCGAGGGATAGCAAGGTCAATCCTGGTATAAAGTTTTTCATACTTGTGCATTATAACAGGCTCGTAATAGTAAATAGCACAGTCGTGGTGGGGACAGGCATTCTGACAAATTGTTTCTAGATCAATACTTTCAATGCATTGCTTTTGATCAGGCAGACCAAATTGGACAGCTTGGTCATTCCATCCAAGATCAATGTCGTCAAAAATGACTCCACACTCTTTAAGGCTGTCCTTTATCTTGCACATTCTAATGCATTCCCGACGGGACAGGTAAGGGGAGGAACTCATATAGTCCTTACAATCTGTAGGATAGGGTCTCTTCAAAAGTTTGAAAGAGGAAAGTTGCCAGGTTAGTCTAAATACTTGGAACTCCTTTATTTCAATAGCATTCCAATCAGTGCTGGGTGGTGTGTCCAGTGAACTGTGTAAGTAAATCCACCAGCTATTATGCTTTTCGCCAAATTCATCAAATTCAAACCGAATGATCTCGCTACTTTTTAGCTGCAAATTCGCTTTTACTGAAATTATCAAAAATATTATTTTTCATTGCATGGTAATTTTATGCAAATAACCGGGAATGTGACAATCTACCAATTCTACCAATTCTACCAATTCTACCAATTCTACCAATCTTAAAATAATAAGTTTATAAAACTAATATTT
>JAQIXD010001519.1:0-14562 GCA_034699985.1 Minunthozetes semirufus
TGAGAGTCAATCCCTCGTTAATCGTTTTAATGCTATTTTCATTTGGAAATCTATTTTTTAGACCAAAAAAATCATAGCTTTCAAAACCAATCGTCACATCAAAAGCTCTGTTAATTGTGTCAATCATTAGTTTTAATAGCATTTTGTTGAATGTAATAAAATTTTCGCCGATTTTACGCCACTATTTAATCTGCTTTATGTTCTTATGTCTACTTTTTAGAGCATTAATTTTATTAACAATTATTTAACTTTGAATATAACTCATTTGAATTTATAAAAATTCAAACTCAGTATTTTTTGAGTGTATTGCGCCCACCTTACCCCACCCTACCCCACTCCACCCATTTAATTATATAGTATTGACTTTGAATTCTTGTGTTATAACAACCAAAGGATTTCAAGACTTGTTTGACTCCTGGAATAAACCATTTAAATTCAATTTCATTTTTGTCCATAAATTTACGAATTAATGATAACTTTACTCATATTCTTGTCTATTGTTTGCAATACAGATCTCCACCAAAAATGCAAACATTGGTCATAAACTTGGTTACACTCATTGTTTCGCATTCAGTTCTCAACCTTTTGGTTCATTCATTTGAATTAACGAAACGACATAACGGTATGTATTAATACATTTGAACGTCAATAATATGTCAATAAAATGACAAAATGAAAAATTGCTTAAATATTTTTTTCGCTTTTATTCCGCATTTGTTTATTGAATTTCAAAACAAAAGGTTTTGTTATAAATGACTGAATGGAGAAAATAGAGGCAAACAATCAAAAGATAGTATAAATCGCGTCTATTCTGTCAGCTATAAAACAGTGACATTTTTCATGTATTTGTCTCCGTTTAAACTTTTGATTCTTTGCTTCTCTACTCTTTCTTAGATTTCTTCTCCTGTTATTCAATATCTTAAATAACTTTCTGAAAGAATTGCTTTTTTCGAGTGAAAGCAAATCGCAATAACAGAGAGGAAACGGAGTAAAGAGATTTAAAGCCGAGGTTTTGTTACAAAAGCGTTATATCTATTGTTTTGCGACTAAAATACCATTTTATTTGTTGTTTTCGAATTTTCAGCTCAATATATACACATCTATACGATATATACGCAATATATACGGTATATAATTATTTTCAGTGTCTAAGAGAATCGTTTACTAAGTTGTGTCGCCTAATGATGACTGACATGTTATGCTCTACCGAATGGAATCCAGTGCTGATACCAATGAGATGAGTGAGCACTCAGTCTCATACAAGTCTCACATATAATGCGATTCTTATTTTGCAACTAATGTCAAACATTTAAGGACTTTCAATGAGGAGCTCTACTGAAATCTGTCCGTTGAGTATACATTACCAGAGAATCACTTCGAAAGTCCCTCCGAAAGTATAAATAATAGCAATTCTCTGAAAATTTAGAGTTTGTTTTAACTAAAGTTCTTTACTTAAAATATTCTTTCTCTAAATTCAACTAAAATCAAATTAGTCTCAAATATTTGTTGTCTCTGTTTTAAACTCAATAAATCTGAAGTATATCTCAATTAGACGTCTGAGAGCTCTAACCCTCGGTTTGTGTGGCTTTTATGGAGAAAATTCGGAATATATTTGAATAACAAATTCGAGTGAAAAATATGATCGGAGAGAAAAATTGCAGAATTCTCTGTAGTAATGATGATCGTTGAGAAAATTGTTTTAACCCTCCATTTTGGGGCATTCATTAGTGGGGTGTATCCCCTGCAACAAAAATATGAATATTCAGTCTAAAAATATATTGCTTTTTGAGTGATATCAAAAGAGTGGTTAGTTTTGAGAAAAATAATCAGCATTTGGACCAAAAATTGCATTAATTGTTCACGTATTCAGTATTCAGATATAAATTGCATATCAGTTTCGAATGCAAATGAAATGAATGAAACCGATTCACAAAATTATTTTTCATTAAAAACTTGAGTCTCAACAGTAATGGAAGATATGGTTTGGGGGACACACATTATAAAAGGAGGAAAATGTGGTAATTAGTGTAATAACATTCCAGTTATTCTCATTCATTCTCAAAATGACTCTCTATTGACGATTCAATTTAAATACTCTAATATTGTTTAATACTATGAAAGCATTGATAGTATACTTCAAGTAATGTACGCTTCGTTCAGAGCTCTCAGAAATTTTTCTAAATTAAATTAAATTAAAGATTCCATTGAACGGAGTGGGAGTGGGAAGAGTCCCTTCAAGAATAGCTTCTCTAAGAGTCCTCTCCCCTGAAATACGTATAGATTTTTTAGAGCTCTGCTAACGATATTTGAGCGAAAATAAAGTTTAAATAAGAGGAGAAAAAACTAATAAAATAGTTAAGCGATAACACTATTGAACACTGTTTTCATTGAATCATTAGTTTGACAGAAGACTCAAAATATTCTCTTTTATCTCTTTAGCAGTAATTGTGACCAAAAAATTCAATAATGAATTTGAACTCAAAACAGACTCTTATAGAAGAGAATCACATGTTTTCAAAGGCGACAGTAATTTAGTAAATATCGAGTAATTCAATATCTTTTATATTTAAACTTGGGATCGGATTAGTGTCTGTTATATAATTACAGCACTAATGCAATGTTAAGTATGACCTTCTCTTCAGATGTGATACACAAGAGTTCAAAAAGTCTAGTTTAGAGGATCCGATGAAAATACTGCTCAATAAAACAGTCTCTGTTTTGGGGGATAAGCCATTCCACTGACGCAATGAATGAATGGTAAACATAGGATTCAAGTGTCGCATCATTTATAAGCATTTGAACGCATGTTTTGAACACTTTTGAGGCACAAAAAATAGGTCTCATATGTTGTGGGGAGTTAGGGAAGAATTCAATATATTCTTCGACGAAAAATCTTTGCTCAGAAAGTAATTAATTTTTGTGAAAAAGCTCTTCCGTTCACTATTAAAGTTTTTTTTTATATATTTGCGAACAGTTTTCAGTGAATACATGATTGAGAACATGAATTCCAAAAACAAATTTTTGGGCTTTTCTTCAAAATGAAAAATATATAAAAAATTTCATTTCTAACGCAAAATGTGATATATTTTTGGAGGAAGGATAGGAAAGAAGGGAAGGATGTGAGGCCACAAACCTTTGACAGCACATGAATTGTTAGTGTTTTTGGCAAATGAGTTGAGGCTTAAAATGGATTGAAATTGATTGAACTCTAGGGTTAAAAGAGATTCGAGGTCTGACTGATGTCAAGAAATGGATGGACAAAGCAATAAACGCATAATTTTTGGCTAATCTAAACACTTCTTAAAAGCTCTCCCCTCTGACCCCTCTCTCATAAATAGTAGAATATATTCAACTAAAAGGAAACAGACATTTAGTGAACACTACTTTTACAATATATTCTTCGATAAGACTATGAATAGTATGAATAGCTCTCAAAATTAGAGCTCAAGTTTACACAAAACAGAAATACTAAACGTTTTCAGAATCTATTCGAAAGATAACATTCATATCTTATTTGGCCTCTCCTTCAGTCTCAGTGATAGTCATAAAGTGGCGGTCCCTCCAAAAACAGTAGTAATACTGAAAGCAATTTCAAAGAAAACGTTTTGTCACTAAAAATAATTAACAAATAAATCCCGAAATTACTTCTCAAATAAGGAAAGAAATTCTGTATTTAACTAACTTTTGAACTCAAAGACCAGAAAATAATGGACTGAAAGACAATTAGAGTATAAAACAAAAAACAGATGACAAATGTGTTCATCTGTTGCACACAATTTTTCTAAAAGACTTTTTATTACTGATTTTCCAAGTATTAGATGACAAGACATTAAGATTTATAAATTGTTGATATATTGTTGATATGTGAGAAACTTCTGTTCATATACTCTAATATCGAATATCACATGTTTTTCACTAATTTTGACGATATTTGCGATTTTTTCGTTCATTGGCTGTCAGTCCCTACACTGCCTTCCATTATATCTTATGATTCTTATAAAAAAGAAAGAATTCTCCGATTCTTCTCATTTCTGTCTCTTTCTTCGCAAACTTAATGACTCGGAAAGCATTTAGAGCTGAGATTTAGTCACAACACTATTGGCTATTTTGGCTGAACAGCACTTATTGTCGGTGGCATATCCTTCCCCAAGATTTTGGTGGACTAACCTAACAATAACAGCACATCCATAACTCATATGAGTTTTATAGGAATGATAGTGAGTACCGCATATGGAGTTATGATATTCGTTTGATTTACTCGTATAATACCGTATTATACGTATTAAACCTCATAACTCGTTAACGTTTATTGTTCTGCAATAATATTTTGCTTTTATAGCGACACTCATAAGACTCGTAGTCATAGCCGACCCTAAACTATGCTTTCTTAAGCCTGTGATTTGAGTCGACATTCCATAAATAGAGTGCCGAAAAATCTGGTCATTAATGTTAAGAATTCGAAGGCTTTCCACCGATAAAAACTTGTCATACAATAGAGGTATAAGAAAAAGAAGTAATTAATTAAAAAATGATTTATAGATTCATTGAATATCTGATAAACAAAAAAAAAAGATTCGGTTTTTATCAAAAGGAATATTTCATTGGTTTTTATCTCTTAATTAAAACTTTAGTTTTCCATTAATTCTCAACTAATTTGATAATTATTTCGTGAATGCGATAACATTTTGATTAAAACTAAATTATTTTCTCTGAGTTTTTGCAGATATTTTTGCAGTAAAGGCACCGAAATAGAGGTCAAAGAAAGACATTCAATAATGAAAAAGATTTCTCCTTTTTTTCTGAGCGCATACTTTCTGTTCTTATTTTTGTCTTAAGTTTTTTGCTTAAGAAGGAAATACAGAGTGAGTTGTTGTGACGGATGTGTGAATTGGTTTCGCTTTATTAAAAGCTCTGTTCCCAAGACATCCCAAAACGCATTCCTTCAGAGCTTATATGCATTGTTTCGAAACGTCTAAAGAAAATGTATAACACATTCAGAGCTCAAAATCTTGTCTTCTTTAGTGTTGAGCCCAAAAGCAAAAACATTTTTTAATGAAAACTTTTCTAAGTTTGAAAAATTCAATTCTTCACTACTCTTCCCCTCTCATTCGTCTTCTCTATTATTTTAAAGCCCACACAAACACTATTGTGAAATGAAATTCATTTTTAGTTGACTTTTCAAACCTCAAAGATTATATTTGGAGACATTTCTGAATAATTATTCAAATTATAATAGACTTCATATCAGAAAATTTGCACTCATTTTAGTTTAAAATTATTCCTAAGTTAACAAAGAAGTGTTGAAAAATCACTTTCAAAAGAAAATCTTTCTTAACATAAGACATAAGACATTAAATATTTCCATAATTCAAGTATTTTTCTTCTATTCTTAGTTCCAATGGTTTTGTAATGAAGTCTATTAATTAAGAATAGTTTATCTTCTGTTTTAGTAAACATCAGAGAAGAGCTGTTTCCAAATGAATGAGAAAACTAATGATATTTTCATATAATTAAAGAAAATGTTTCCCTCTTTAAGACTAAAAGAAAGAGTATTATAGTCAAGAAAAGAGGTCTGTCTTTAATGAATGTCTGGATTCTAGTGTCAGGATTGACACCACAACTAATAATTTGGTCCAAAATATGTTAACAGCTGTGGATATGGCTCTATGGCTGTGCTTTCGATATTTCAAACTAAGCGTCAAAAATATATGAAACAGTGATAAAAAAGTCAGTAAAGGCAATGAAAGAGCGATGCCATCGATGGCACAGTCAAGTAGTTTATGAATGAATCGTGTCTTTCAATAGTTAGCTGAACGGGTAATGAGCCGAGTCATTCACTGGGAGGAGACTTATTCTTCGGGATTCATAAATTGATTGAGAGGAGAGCCAAGAAAAATGACAATGCATTGGAATCGTTGATATCCGTGATATCACTTAAATAATATACTTCGCTCTCACATATAAAATGAGTCGAAAAATAGCAAAACATTACTCAGAAGACGATTGCGAGCACAGAATGGATCAGAGAAATGGATGACTTTCTCATCTGAAACACAATGTATTGTAACCTATGTGTACATCAAAGACCATAATTCTCTCTCTTTTCTAAAAATGAATTACTTCACAAAAAAATAGTATAAAATACTATTCTTCGAGAAAAAGATTTCTCTTCTCTTTATTTTCTAAAGAAAACGAATTTGTTTTTCAAGTTTTCTAATATTCTTAGGATTTCATGGCATTGATGTGAGTCTACAAAAATCCAATAGTCGTGAAGTGAACTCAAATGAAAGATCCCAACGAAATGAGAAAATTGTAGGCAATATATGCAATATATTTGACTAAAGCTCTGTCTGTCTCTCCCTTTAAGTTTCAACAAAACAATAAAACAGATTTACATTCGAGGATTGAAAGAGATTTCTGACTACAAATACAATCACTACTTTCATAGTCAAGGCTAACAACTCGAACATTCTTCTAAAAACATCAATCTTTTCTTCTGGTCAACTCATTTCGCAAAATTATATGAAATTCGCTAAAAATGCCGATTTTTTTCAATTTGATTATTCAATTTTAAATTAAATTAAAAATTGTTTAAACTTTAAACAAATGGAAACAAATTCAAGAAAATGTGATTGTTTTATAGCTGACGCGTCTTATGCTCTCTTTATTTGTCTCTATTTTCTCATCCAATCATTTATTTCCTACAATTTTATAACAAAACCTTTTGTTTTGAAATTCAATAAACAAATGCAGAAAATGCGGAAAAATTTAAGCAATTTTTCATTTTGTCATTTGATTGATATTCAATGGCTTTTCCACTGTTTTTGTCATTCGGGTTATTATATAATCTGGAACAGATGCTCTTATGAATGATAGGCTTTATTCTTGCAATTAATTCAGAAATTCATTCAATATTTTTCTTATAGTTTTCACTGTTTTTGATCGAAAAGTATTTTTCAAAACCAAAAATCTCTATTAAAACAGAATTTTTAGTGAATTTCTTTATGGAAGTGCTTTGAATTAATGTTGAGTTGAATTAATTATAATAAATTGTACGCCAAATGGCATCTGTTTTAGTGGTGTTTTGACCTGAAATGTTTGCCATTAATAGAAATTGATTTAAATGGTTGGTATAAAACATTTCTCTAATCAAAACAAATTCAATCTCTCTTTTGCTTTGAGGCCTTCTTTTGCCGTTAAAACAGAATAAATGTTTTGCTCTTTTAATTTGCTTTTTTGTCATTCATTTGATTATTCATTTATTTGTTTTGATACGAATTTTATACTCTATTTGTTTGATTGGAATAATAATTTAGTACATAATTGAATCGAAATTCATTTGAATTATTAATTTTTTGTTCAGAGTTTAGAGCTTTAAATATACAAACTTTTTTTACGACTAGTTTTTGGTGTGAGTCCAATGAAGGCGATCCCTATATTTTTTGTTTTCCTTTCGTTTATTATATTTCTTCCCTTTTATTTTGCTTTAAATCATTTGTCATTCAATGAAAGGCAGAAATTCTGTACAAAACTAAAGAAATTTTTGCTTAAATTGATTGAAGTCTTAAGTGAAATGCATTTGAGTGAAAGCCTTTTCTTTATTATTAAGATTTTCATTCATTTTGATGGTTGAGGTAGAAATGGCATCAAATGCCAGACCATTATTCATAAAAGCAAAGTATATTCCGAATCTGGCGTATCATAAGTGGTGGACATGTGGTTCACTTATATTGGATATTACGGTCAAAAACGTAAAGACATTGTAAGACATTGTGTAACCATAAGGGAGTGTTGTATGCATTGATGCAGATTTTATGAGCGGAAAAAATAATATGCGCTCTAAAGATATAAATGGTTTAGTTGTATCCCATTTGTGATACACTGTTCGTAGTGTTTAGAAGTCTATTACAGACATTATATATCGTATGCTTTGCTTATCAAAGCGTAACGTTATATAACTGTAAGCAAGAAGTGTATGCCTTAAGAAAAGTGCAGTCAATATATGAAATAATACACAAAACTCATGTGTAACTCATGTGTCGATCGGGATCTCAGCCAACATTCACAACCATTTTTATTGATTGAAAGGGAGGAATAGATAGTTAAAAGAATGCCTGAGCTCTACATAAAAATATAAGACAGGATCAGTTCTAAGCATCAAAAATACGTCGAAATGAAGAAGAAGTAGAAGAAGACGAAGAAAAATGTTTTTTTGAGCTAAAAGTTAAAAAATCAATAATCGGAGCACTTTTTCGGGGAGTCTTAATGTTTTCAATATGTTTTCTCTATATATTATAGTCGGCGCTCAGGGGTAAGGAGTCTATTGTTATTTAAGTCAAAGAAAAGAAGAAAAGTCGAAAAAGTTTTATATTATAAGTTAATTGATAGCAATAGTGAGCGCTTGCAGTGAAAACACAAAACATACACAAAATAACTTCGTTTATAATAGAGTTGAAGTGAAGCCCAAAAAATTCAGAGTAAACCGATTTTCTCGCTCTTTCTGACTAAACCAGTGTTGAAAATATGGCCGAAAGCCTTTTATTCTTCGAATTTTCAGAGTTTTAAACATAAATACATTCATTCAGTCATTTATTTTCCCAATTTTTTGACTATAAAACAGACGATGCGATAAGACAGAGGACTGAAAATTGGTACCGAATAAAACTGTTATCACTTTCATTACAGCACATCCACAAAATACTACAGCCCTATAGGAAATGACTTTCCTATCATACAGTTTATAAGTTAAACACTGAAATTAATGTGCTTTAAGGCTAATACTGTCAAATACAGAGCACAACAATTGCTTAGAAATACTCGGAATAATAACTATGAATTTCTCGGGCAAAAAGACGACCAGAACTTAGTTTCGCTCATATATTAAGCTAAGGGAACGTTTGCGAGTCATTTGTCTTTGTTTATTTCAAAATATATGAACGCTATTTTCAATTGAATTTAAACTCTAATAAACATTAAAATAAGTTATGATATTTTAGAGCATATATTCAGAGCTTATATTTTATTATTATTTTCTTGTATTTGAAATATCGCTGAGAATTATAAGCAGAAGAATAGAAGAATAAAATTCTTTTCATAAGAATATATCTCTGGCTCTCAAAAGTGAATACTATTCGCAATCTAATGGAAAGAGAGCTCTAAGAGAGCTATCATTGAAGGGACCGAACGAATTGGCTGTTCGTTTGGCCTTAACTCTACTCAACTCTAATATTCAGTGAAGCGAACAAAAGTAATGGGATTATAAAAAGAGGAAAGACGTGACGCTCACTGAGAGAGTTGAGAGACAAGTGAACAATAAATTGGTTCCACAAAACCCTTTCCTCTATTGAAAAAACTTCCTCCCATTGAGAGGAATATCCAGTGCTCTTACAGTGACACAACTCTTGAGAAAAAATTGGTTTATTTCGAGAGATATTTCTAATAATGAATGCGACAGAAGACTATGTAAACTATCTTTTGATAAATTTCTCTTTAAGCACAACCATTCGCTCTGACATTCATTGTTAAAAAAGTACTCAACATTTCATGTAATTCATGCCATTTTGATGTCTGTCCTACAATATTGTGTTATTATATTCCTATTTTTCTTTTCGAGACTTTCGATGACAAACGCGAGGCTCAAGACGAGAGGCTTTCAATCTGTTTGCTATCCATTTATAACTCTCTTGTGTTCTAACAGTATGTCATTCCTCTTATGGAATGGTGGGTACAGTTTGCTAATGCAGTTCTCATCATATCCTTGAGGCGATGGGCAGCCAAACAAAAGTGAAGAAAACGGATTTTTATGGCAAATGAATCATTGAATGAATGATTCATTGAATTACTGAATGAGTGATTATTTTGTCTGTAAATCAACGCGGAATTCAGTTCTGCTTATAGCTGGTACTGAATTAAACTGATCCGGCAATTAATTATATCAATAATAGAGTAGATTATACCAAAACGGTATTCGTTTGGTCTGCAAAAAGAGAATGAGTTGTCTATCGATCAGAAAATCGCTTATATTAGCGATAAGTCGACGAAGACTATGACTATGACTATCAGTGGCGACAATAATATTATATTCGAAGGCATTCTGTCCTCAAATCACGACTAAATAAATGTGTTGCGATTGAGTCGCATCTGCTTATATACTATGTGTGCCCTTCCTTCTGATGGTCTGTTTTTGATATAAGAATTGGTTGGAAGCCATACACTTATGAGTTGGGGGTTCGGGCGATAAGAATAATAGTTGTGTTGTTCTGTCAGACAGAGTCCTAAACTATCATAAACGAGTCGAAAATGTATTTTTTGGTCCTTTCCTATTGAAATCCATTATCTTTGAGCTGTTTCTTACGATTTTGCACAACCATTGCATTAACACTTGATTTTAAGTATATCTTCACTTAAATGCTATGATCGACAAAATATTTTTTAAAGGGACAGTCCATTCGCTAAATTATCTTTTCGATGGATTTATGTCTTTGATGAATAATGTCAAGATCAAATATTTTAAACAAACTGTGAAATGGATCAATTGATTTATTGAATTACTGAATATATAAACAATAATTGTGTTTATTTAAATGTTTAGCCAAAAGTGCATTACTTTTAATTATAAAAACATTAATAGAATTAACTTTTGGTCTAAAAATAGTGGATTCTCTTCCATTCTGTTTGTTTTCAAAGAATAAATTTCTTTTTATTTTCATTAAACTTGAACTCAATTTAAGAGCATTTATGGTATACATTAGCCGTAGTGAGGCTACTGTAACAGTATGGGTACACAATCAGAATCAATTCATAGACATATTCCGAGCTTAAGCTTAGGAATATGATGAGCGAATAGCACCGCCTAGTGTTAGAACGTGCAACAAATAATGCCTCCAATAATGCCTTCGAGAGATTACTGGTCTTTCAATATTTGTTCTAATGTTATGAAGTGATGATCCACTAAACCATTCCCATCTCTATACCCGAAATCACGAATCAGTCGGTTATTCCGATGGGAATTCATGTTATACTCATAATAAATATGCCTCAGAAATCGAATCGAGGAGAATAGGGATGAAAAATCGAGATAACAGACCCTTTATTATAAAATCAATTTTCTAACCCAACTCTTTCAAACAACTGACCCCTAACTCTCTGTAATTCTCCTAAAATTGAAAAATACTTCTCTTTTGACAAATAAATGAAATGAATTGAATAACTGTTTTATTTGAGTATTGAATAAAAGATATGATAAGAAATGAGAACACATTTGAAGCGCCGATAATTTCAAAGATCAATGACTTATAAATCAAAATATAATTAGTTTTTAATAATCAATATTTTCTGTTAATTATGTGATAAGAAAACATATTTTGATATTTAGTCCAAACTTTCAATAAATTCTTGTTTTTTTATTTGTTGTTCAAACAGATGACACGATTATTGATATCAAGAAAACTCATTTATGTGATTACATCGGAGGACCCAAAGCCTTGGGTTTGGAAACCGGAGAGATATCTGATGACGATATCAGCGCCTCATCTGCTTATAATCTACAGAGTGTTGGACCACAAAGTGCTCGGTTTGTATTCATATCTCGTTTTTGATTAAATTTTGTTCAAAAATAATATTTCAATCAAAAAGATATTCTCAGAATTGAAGTCATTTTTAGTTTAATTTCCTTATATTTCCCAATATTTTAGAGAAATAGTCTTTTTTGGGCAAACATTAGTAGAGATGCTTTTCCTTAGCTTTGATGTTGTGTTCCATTTGTTTGTATCACTGATTTCAGAGCAGAGGAATGCTTTTGGATTCCCCGTCACTGAAAATATTTTCGCAGGAAATGACTCGCTATCATCTCTTAGGGGATCAGCTCTTGGAATACATAGTTTAAATTGATATTTTATAGCACAGCTTACACTCTCTGATCGCACCCTCCTTTCCCTTTTATCGTCTGAAGGCTTCTCTTTTGTCTTTTGCTTCTTATTTAAGAATTTCAATCAATGATTCCAAATGGGGTTTCTCTCAGCGAAAACATTGAGGCTGTGCTCGCTTTTAGTGCATTCAATTGATCGCAAATATTCTTAAATTATTCTGAATTACAGACTAAACCGGGAGATGTCAGGTGGCGCATGGTGTCCCTCAAAGCAATTGAATTCAATACAGTCAGGCAGTGAATGGATTCAAGTGGACCTCAAAGATAAATATGTGATCACAGGTGTGGCCACTCAGGGAAGGTTTGGAAACGGAGTCGGTGTAGAGTTTGCCGAAGAGTTTTGGTTAGAATACTCGAGGGATAACGGAAGCACTTGGAATAAATGGACAGACATCGATGGAAATCATGTGAGTCACTAAGAAAATGATCAGGAATTCTATAAAACATTAATATCGAAAAGAACGAGAATATGAGTCAAAAGAATTATTGATATATTTTTTCAAAAATATTGTTTGAAATACAATTTTTTTTGATACAAAAAAAGTTTTATATAAAATAAAAGTTAGAAATACTTCAAACTCTTTGTTTCACTGAAGGGTTGACTGAACACAACTTTCTTGCAATCAATTTAAGAGAAAAGAGTTTTTCATTTTTCAAGAAATCAATAGAAAAGAGAAATTTCCTATAAATTAATGACAATTTTAAGTCACAATTCAATCGATTAAACTCTTATTCTAAAACAAATAAATAACTTTTGACCCCTTTTATGACATTTATTAATGTTTTGCCACAATTTGATTGAAATTTGATAATCGATTGACAGAAACTTTCGGGAAATACCGACACATATACTATAGTGAAGAACGAGTTATCCCATCCATTAGTCGGTATAAATCTAATCCGAATCGTACCCTTCGCTGGCCATCAAAGAACTATTTGTCTCCGGTTTGAACTCTATGGCTGCAAACAAAGCAATGTTCCGCTCAGGTATTCGATGCCTAATGGCTTCAAAAGTGGAAAATTCGGCGATTTTTCTGATTTAACTTACGATGGAATTCAAGACAATAATGGATTCCTTTATGGAGGAATCGGACAATTAGTTGATGGCATCAAAGGTGACGACAATTACAAAGTTAATAAAGGGTTTGAATGGATCGGATGGAAAAGCAATGGCGAGCCTAACGACGATATTCCCATTATATTTGAATTTTCAAATTTAGTTAACTTTACTTCAGCGACATTCCACTGCCATAACCTCTATAAACAAGAAGTAGAAGTTTTCTCTTCGGCAAAGATTTGGTTTAGTTTTGATGGAAAGATTTGGTCGAAAAAACCGGTAGAGTTCGCATATATGGCCGATAATGCCATAGAAAGGGCCAGAGATGTGGTCATTCATTTGCATCATCGCATCGGAAAGTTTGTTAAATTTGATCTGAAGTTCGCAAAGAAGTGGATTCTCATCAGCGAAATCTCATTCGAGTTGTCGTCAGTCGAAGACAATTACACCGAATCTTATCTTCATTTAGAAGCTGTCGAGTCATTAACCGAATACATAGTTCTGATATCCTTCGCTCTGGTCTTCACAATAATATTCAGCGCAAGTCTAGTCTTCCTTTGGATTCATATGAAGCGAAGAGAAAAATCCGGACATATTGTGGTCTGTATGAAGGTATTACTCATTCTTCTCATTCTTTGTTCAATATTTTAAAAATTTATTTATTATTTCCTTAAAATTGAGGACTTGGCGGCCACTCCTGTCTATTGTGAGCCAAAGGACTTTTATTCGTCGCGTTCTTCTTCTGCCAACGACCCCGACTATGCGGTACCCGATGTGGCCATCACTAACGGCAACCTCAATAATAATAACACAAATACAACCAACACTTCTATTCAGTGCCCTATAATTCAAAGTCAGACCAAAGCCATGACTCCAATCAATCCTCTTTTGAATCAAAAATATTACGCCTCAACTGATGTCATAAAATCACCGAAAATTACTTCTAATTATAGCTTAATATTGAAACGAAAACTCATTAATGGAGAGAATGACTTGAAATTCAAATACAATAATGGAATCAATGATACGATAATTGATTTGAAATGTATTCCACACTTAAGTGAAGACCAAATTATTTTGATTCGATCACAATTTGGTTCTTCAAAGTTTGGGGAAATTTCAATCGCAAAATACAAATATAATTTGGGAGACAATGACGAGTCATTACTTGACGAGACTTTGGTTGTGTTGAAGGCTTTGAGGAATGAAAAGTTGAGGAATGAGTTCTATCACGAAATGAAATCAAAATGGTTTATATCCGCCGAAAGTGACAAAATCGCTAAACTTTTTGGCTTCGTTTCCACCCCTGACTACACGGCAATGGTTCTGGAGGCGGGTGACTGCGATCTCAACCACTTTTTGCGAAACTGTGATAACAACATCATTGGGTAAGTCTTATAATTTTATAGTCATTCCTAACATTTTAATCAAAAATCAAATCATGTTTTAATGAATTCGAGAGATTTCTAATAAAAAGTCATTAAATGATTATTTTCTCCAAAAGTTATTCGACGTTAATATATATCGCGAGTGAAGTCGCGTCTGGACTGAAATATTTGGAAACGTTAGGGTATGTCCA
>JAQIXD010001520.1:0-14552 GCA_034699985.1 Minunthozetes semirufus
TCTTCGATATCGAACTCAATCAAACTGATGGCTGAGGCGTTTGGATTGTTTGTGTTGACGGTCCAAATGCATTTCTTTATTCCAGTTAAGTTAGTCGGACTTAAAAGGACTAAATCTTTATCCTTTTCCAATTTCAATGATTGGCCGCAATCTATTGTAGTCAAGTTAGCGGTAAACCCGCGACCACTGAACGGCTGTTTAGTTAAATCGATTGAATCTGAGCTCAGATTCATCATTAGGGGTAATGTCGTCAACATATCGGATAAATCTGTCATATTATCTACTTTGAGGACAGGTATGTTTTGACTGGCGACCAAAAGCTGATGACCAGGACTTAAATCGATGTCAAAGAATGAAAGCAAAGCCATTGTCCCATTGTTTGGAGACCCTATTTTCCAGGTGTGGTCACTTCCAACTGAATAATAATTGGGATAATTTGAAGTCTGCAAAACTGAAGTCTTGTCCATATCTAGAGTTTCGTTGTGACCACTCAGGTCGTGGTCCACATAAATCAGAGAAACTCCAATGAGTTGTGAGCTTTCGAGAGACGAGTTCTCGCACTGCCTTTTCATATATAAGACGTATGTTTCACTTGAATCGAGGATCAAATCGGGAAAAACTGTCGTCAACGGACCTAAAAGTTAAACAAACCCTAAGAATTTGCAACAAATGAATGCTTTGAAAATAGCTCACCCTTAAGGCTAAGTACTGTAGAACGGGTTGTACTCAATTTTTCAATACTCAGTTCATCGGTATCTTTGGGTAAATACAAGTGCGAAAATTGAAGAACAAATGTTCCGCTGCTATTCTCCTTCCTGGGGATCAGCCACGAACAGAGTGCCATACATTTTGTGCTCAGACTAAATGTAGAGCCACTCATTCCAATATAGGTTGAGTGACAGCCTTTAGGAACTGTCGTCACATTCGCTTTCAGATCAAAGATTTGATTGAAAACAATTTTCAATTGATTTCCATTTGAGGTAATAATATCGGGCGGGTATTGGCCTGAACTCAATCTAATAAATGGCAGACCATCCCTTCCATCGTTATCATAGATGTCAATAAAATCACCGTCTTTTCCAGGAAGGGGTTTATTTTCGTCCAAATCAATCACAATTTCTTTGTCCGAATCAGAGGTATACAAATAAACGGGAGCCATAGGTTTGGTTTTGGTGTTCAACTCAAGAGTTGTAGCATTGGGTGCACTAACGTTAACAAAAAAGTGTCCGCCTAAACATGTAACGCATTTAAGAGTTATTATAAATCAATTGATTTTCAATAAATACGCAAACCTTGAGACCGGGCCTGAACTCCAATTCCAGATGTGTCGGGATCTCTATTAATGACTTGCGGCGACTCAAACATAATCCACATTTTGTTTGTTGAGGAAAATAAGTATAAATTTCTCCAATAAGTGTCCAAAAACTCTGACTCAATGACAGCCAAAGTTTTAGAGTCGCGAGAATTTCCGTCCAAAACAGTAATCAAATCCCCGCTATTTTTGAACTGAAATGACTTCAAATCGAGTAAAACCTTTGCCGTTTGAATCTCGTGTTCGAAGACATTGAGGCACCGGTAACTCGAAAGCGATGCCAAATCCTCTTTTGATGGTACCAATAGGCCCAACGTATTCTTGGGATCATCGATCTCTTTGAATGTTTTGTATTGACTGCAAACAGAGTTTACTAAATCGTAGTGCAATTGAAACAGTTTTGACTCGTTTTTCAATTTAGAGAATTTCGATATTTTTATGTTTATCTGTTGATCTGTTGCAAGAAGAAAGTCTGGAACCGTTGCGTTCGCACCAAATGATTGATTCGAGTATTTGTATACTTTATCAAAAGAAACTGTTCCTCCATTTAAGTCAAGTGATTCCAAATTCAGTAAAAGTCTTTTGTCGGACTCTCTGGGCCTCAAAACTACTGTGAAGTCAGTCTTGAGTTCCGCGTCTTTATTGTACGGAAAAACAAATTTCCCGATACTTTCGATATTTTGAATGGCAATAGAAACTGAATTAGTGCCGTACAGCACATCCCATTGACGGTCAAAATTCTCATTTGCAACCATGAGTTGGACCTTAACTTTTTGATTGCCGTCCAGTAGTATAACTCCCGTCCATTGAAATCCTTGAGAGCTATAAAGACTTGTCGTTCCGTCCTCTTTAAATATCTTGAGGCTATCATTTGGGGACAGAACCAAATTCTCATCGAAACCAATGTAGATATTCTGTCCCTTTGCTTTGCCGTCGATAAACCACTCACAAGTCAGTGCTTTTCCCGGTTTATCGAGAGATACGCTTCCGTTTATTTTTAATGATCCTGAGTTTGCGGTCACAGTTATAGCCTTTCCGTCACAATCTATTAAAACAAATATAATGTTTTGTTTTATTATTCACTTTCTATCGATTAAAACATTAGAAAACATTTTGTAATCAATTAATCGATAATTTATTTGCTATTAAGACATATATGACTCGAAAACTGCTTTAAAACAATATAAATATCATCGAAGGACATACCGGTATAGTTACCATATCTAACATCGGGTTCTACTTGGAAAGACATAAAGCCCACAACTAAGGCAATCACAGACACAATCAATACAAACAAAAAGACAATTAAACAGTACATTGTCTTCAACTAAATCAATGAAAACACGAATTATGTGTTAAATTGAAATTTTAAAAAAGACAGTATTGTTCTGTACTTTAATGCACAAAATGGTCATTTAGAGTCTAAATTTTAGACTTTATTAAGTGACTGTTGATTAAGCGTTATTTGAGTCTTGGACGAACTCGATTCAAATTACAGGATATTTTATCTATTCATTCAAATAACAAACATTTTATGCATTTATTAAAAATTGATTTAAAGGAAACCCATTAATCGATAAATTAAAAGGAGTTAAACGTCACTAAAATTGACTGTCATTTGAATTTTAATTAAAAATATGACACAAAATGTGTTAACATTTATGAAAATATGATCTTTGATAACAAAATCAACTGATTTATAGATAAAAATAGATTTAATCCAAAAGTAAACAAAATATTTAAATGGCATTCAAAGTCATACCGGTTTTGTCATCATCTTTGGCCGCAAATGTTGTACAAATGAAGAAGAAAAACAGCAAAGACATTAGTGTCTTCATTGTCTCTGACAGTCTATTATGTTTTAAAATCAATTATAAGATAATTATTGTTTTAATTATTGGTTAAAACAGAGATAAAGACAAACGAAATGATTGTTTCAATCGCTTATATTACGCCTACAGTCAGTAATAGTGTAAGTGTAAACACTCTTATTTATTTGTAGACATATTATTCATCGCTCAGTGCTTTTCATGCAGTGATTTATGATTTTTATTCTACAAGTTTTGTATATAAACTGTATGTGCGTCTGATTTTCTGGTGAACAAACATTTTAGAGAATAGACTAGACATCAGACTTGATATGAGCCGATATCCTGCAACAAATTATTCCTTACATTCATTTATTTTGGCAATTAATACATGAATTGCTTGTTATGAAATAATCAAATTATTTTGTAATTAGTTTTGCATTAAATGAATCGCATGTCTCTCAATAACTGAATAAATTCATTGAATTCGAATACAATTGAAAATCAAAATAAAATAATTTGATCAAGATAGTCTCTATTATATTTTTATTCGTGCAACAAAATTGCTCTCAACTACTGCTGTATTTTAGGAGTGAAATTAATTAGTTGGCAGATGAATTTTTCTTTTTTATCTTGATTAAAATAAAATTTAAAACATTAATAATTAATTGAGTTAAAGCTGTTACTCAAATTAAAGCTGTTATAACTTATACAGTATATTAACTGTTTATGGTAATCGAACTGTTTTACTAAATTAAGAGTTGTGTTTCCATATTCTATTAATTCTTGAATAAACAAATGTTCTGTAATTGAGACTGTATTCTAATAAGTCATCAATATTTTATCAAGAAAAGGTTATAATCATGGAATCTTTATTTGTTTCTATTATGGGACAGACCACGGAATGAAGTAGAATGTGCAGCTGCCCTACCAATTATTATAATTCTTCGAGAGCAGAAAGTGAAATTTTTATAATTTCATAATTTAACAAGATAAAAAAAAGAGATTCAAAGCAAATCAAAGGGATTGCACTATACTGTGTTCTATTATTATAAAATAAGTTTAAGAAAAATAAACTTTTCTTTCATTTCAATTATAAATCAAGAGATGAATACAAATATAGCATTCATTAGAGAGTCAGTCGAATACGAAATCAGAATAACTTGACTTTGAATTACCGAAAGACTTTTGATTCAAAATTATTATTCTTTGAGTAATGAGTACTTCATTTGAAAATTATTCTTAAATAAAAACAGAAACAGAATATTCAACAAATCCAAAGGCGCTTCTTCTGTGAACTCTTGTCAAATAAATATGTGCATCATCATTTTTGTTTACTACCATGTCCTGTAATTGAGTCAGTAGATATCAGAATTTTGCCAAAGGAATGTTGTATTAAGATAATTTGTAATAAGTATGATGGTAACTTAGAATAGAAAAATATATTTTGTCAAAAATTAATGTTTTAATTAATCCCTAAAATTAATTACAAACTAATTATTAAATAAAGTATTTCTTCCAAAGTTTTTCGCATTCTTTGGTTTTAAGATTTTTTCCGTAAATTTTCTTTTTATCCGATTTTTGATTCGAGAACTCATAATAAGGAGCAATAATTTCTTCATCTTTAATGTAATATTGAGGCCATTCCTTATCCTCCTGTGCTAACGGTTTTCTGCAATATTAATATCAAAATCAAAATTTTGTGACAATTTTTAAGAAATTAATGCAAAGAACTGACCCATGATTTGCGAAATGAGAGATCGTTTTAATGAAATTCAAGGAAACATTTCTTTCTTCGTCGTTGTAATGGTTTTCATTGATAAAAGGATCGGCGAACAGCATATAAGAGTCAGTTCCGTGACAGGCGCCCATCCAGTCAGCGCAGGGCACAGCCATATCACCCACTTTTCTTGACCAGTAATAGTGATATACTCTGACTTTTTGTGAATCACTTTTGAATAGCATTTTTGCGAACAGAATAGTGGGACACGTGATGTAAAAGTCACCCAAAGCTACTCCGATGGTTCGCCGAAGAGTTTTACTGTCTTTTCCAGATAGAGATGAGTAATAAGTTTCGGCCACTTTTTCGCCATCGATTGGATTCTTGGATATCAACTGTTTTGTTAGTTTCTTGAGATCTTGAAACGCCTCGTCATATGTAACCGGTTTGGGATCAGTTAACGAATATCTGTTCATATCAACCATTGGCAGCATATACCCGCCCTCGTCGTCTGTGTGACCAATTAGTATATTGATATTACGTTTATGGTCGCCCTCAGCCAACATAGTTATCGGGTCTTCTGGTAGAAAGAGATCGCCATAAACTACTTGTGGTGTGATTTCATCAGAGGTTTTCTTTTCCTCCTCTCCTTTCATATTATTTTGTGATAATTTTAGAAGAGTTTGTGACAACTCGTCCGCACTTTTCTTTCGTAAACACTTAATCACTGTTTTAGTAAAATTAGTTCCTTTCCCACACCCGACCTCTTTGGCTGCTTTAAGCCATTTGTCTTTTGCCACTTCGGGGTTCTCTCCGATTATGTAATTGAGTGCCGAACCAGAAATCATTACTGCGTTTTGGTATTGATTTCTAGTTATAGGAGACAACAGGTGAACACCTATTGAGAAGGCGCCCGCATTTTCACCAATTAATGTGATTTTGTTTGGGTCGCCCCCAAAGTATTTAATGTTATCGACGACCCATTCCAATGCCATCGCCTGATCCCAAAGACCAACATTACCTTTAAATCAAAGATTCAGACAATCATAGAGAGATTGTTTATTGCATTTAATACCCGGTGCCTCATCTGTTCCCGTATATAAAAACCCAAAGATATCCAAACGATAATTAATAGTAACCACCACTACATCCGACTTTGCGGCCAACTTTTCACTGTTGTAAATGTCACGACTGGCAGAGTCTGATATATAGGCGCCGCCATGAATCCAGAATAGGACCGGTCTCAGTATATCTTCTTCTTCATTGCGTTCGCTTTCATTCTTCGGCGCCCATATATTGAGGTAAAGACAGTCTTCGCTGACTTTCTTATCGATAATTATTTCTTTGAAGAGTTCGTTCTGATGACAGGCCGGTCGCCATTGAGTCGCGTCCAATGACTTCTTGGGCTCAGTTATAGGCAAAGGCTTTTTGAATCTGAGGTCACCAATGGGTGGCTGTGCGTAAGGTATTCCTAGAAATGTGTTCACTTGTTTTCCATCCAAAATTTTCATCGAACCGACATAATGGGTGTTTTTGATGATAACACTGACCTGTTTAGTGATAACAGTGAATAAACTGAGTAAAACAAAAACGAATAACTTTCGCATTGAATACAAATTATTAATTAAAATCATTTAAAAATAATTTTCAATAGTTTTTGACAACAAATAAGTTATTCACAAAAAGTCTCATTCGATTCAATAAGAAAACTAATGACTCGTCTCTTATAACAAAAGTTTTTACTGGAAAAGTCCTCAAAAGTTTTTGGAGCAGCGGTTCAGTCAACCAATAGAACAGATACACGTCTGAGTGAATCTGTGTTCGGTTTACAGACAAACAAGTTCATTATCAAGTTTATTAAAGCAAATCATTTCTATACCGGCTTTTTGTTATTCAATTTTTTAGTTTAACTCAGGGCTACCCAAAGGGGTTCAATCAAATCTCAAAATGAGTTTAAGAACTTGCAAAACATCTTTTAATTTTGGACTTCGGTTTTATTGGACATTCAATCCCTCTCTTTATGATCCTGATAACCAGTCAGATGTGACTTTTAACTATCATTTTTTAGGAACTCATAGATTTGACTCCTTGGCTAAACCAGGTCTAACTTCAGCTGCGATTCTTTCTCAACAGTTGTTTGAATCGATTAATAGAATTAACTATTTTTGTTAATTTCAATAACTATTTAATTAAAGTTGAAGACAACCACAAAAAAATGAACGATTTAATGGTTAACAGAAATAAACTTTTATTCAAATTATTTAAATTTTATATAATTTTTAGACATTCCTTATATAAAGAGATTTATTGTGCGTTTGGATTACTTTCTGATAATTTGATTGAAATATACGTCAATTCAGACAAAGCTGTTAGAAGTCGGGCGTAACGGAGATTGTCTTCGGGATAGAGTTCTTTCTGATAGCTATAAAGTAGTTTTAAGACATAATCCCTGCGTTTGGCAGTCAATCCCTTTTCTCCTGTGATCGGATTCGGTATGAAAGTTGATGCGCCCATTAAAAGTAGATAAGTACTGACCAAAGCCAACTCAATTGTATTCAGATTCATTTCATGGATGGTCTGAGCGAATGCGAACAACGGTTCCAAACGGATCTGTCGGGTAATACCATAATTTCCGCTCACTCGAAGCATATCGATATCTTCCTCATCCATGAATGAGAACCACCAACAGCTCCTCAACAGCATTACACTCAACCAGTTCTTCATATTCTCATGCAATTCGTTCTGAGGCAGTGTTGAGAGGAATTCCAGTTTTTGGACAAAATGGTGGACTTCGTCGATATGAAGAAAATATTTGTCGCTCAAACTTTGCTGAGGATCGAAGTGAATCGGAATGAGTTCACTCATCTCGTATTGGTTTGAGCCCTTCCCGAGGGTGTTCTGAAAGGCATCTACTATTCGTCTTATGTCGGGATTCTGTTTGACCGGTGCTGTCAGCGAACTCCTCAATAGATTGAATGAAGTGCTGGGTTTGGGTGCGATTGTAATCATTTTATTGCCGGAATACGAGCGACTCATGCCTTTGGTGGGTGCAGTAAACCAGGTCTTCCTTTGTTTATAGTAATAATTGTGATTTTGTTGCCAATTGTTGTACTCCTGTCGACTCATTTGAAGCGACTTTGGCTTACATTGAGTGGTCTTTAATTGGTTCCGATAGTATTGCGTTCGATTGGGTGTAGTTCCGCTCGGATTGATTCCTGCCATTCGATCAGATTAGTTAACAGACAATCGATAAAAAAAGTGGTACTAATTATGAACAAACGACTGAATGTCGAACACAACTCCAAATGAGAGTCTTTTCAAACGGAACTTCCTATTGATTGAAAAGAAATGTTTTGCACTTTTAGTACTCAAACATGAATTCTGTTGAATAAAAGTCAAACAAAAATGAGAGAGACTTTCCTTTTAATGGTTTACTTTTGAGTAATTCATTAATTCTAAAACTTTTCCAGAAACTGGTGTAACCACGATTACACTCAACATTCAACGGCACTGAATAGCACTGACACTCATTTTTAATTAAAATTTTTCGCATAATTTGAAAAAATAATTATAAAAATTCTTCAAAATATTTTTGTAATTATTAATAACACAATGAATTCAGATGAGTGAAGAATATCAAGAATATTCTAGTGATAGGAGTAAAGTCAATTTAATTGAACGATCAAATGAATATATTTAATGTATTCCTATATTTAAATCAAATAAATAAATGACTAAAATATGGTTTTCAAACGCAATGACATTCAATACATCGCTATTTGTTTCGATATTATTATTATTATTTCTGCCGAAAGACAAATATGTTTCGATGAAAATAAGTCCATCTCCTACTTCTTCTCCCCCTTCCTCTACTTATAATAGTCTTCATAAAAGTGAGAATCTTTTTATTGATTAAAATATTCTAAAACTAAAGACACTTTCTTTTGAAGAATTTGGTGTAAATTCTGTTTTGCAAAATCAGTGGATAAATAAAGGCCTGGGAATGCTCTTCCCTAAAGTTATTAATGGATCAAATAAGACAACAACTATTAGTTGGATCACTACTACAACTCCAAGACATATCACTAAATCAGATTTGGGAAACCAAAAAAAGACAAATAATGGAATAAATTGGAGGTCTTTTGGAAATAAAAATGGAAACAAAACAACTCTTATACCGAATAATACAACTACTCCTACACTAACCATAAGAGAATATTTAAGTATGACTGTCCAACAACAAAAGGAATCTGCGAATAAGGCTTTTCAATTGCTTCAATTTTGGTCAAAAAGGATCAAAATTACAACTACCACCACTACCCCAACTACTTCTAGTAATACCACTGAAGACTATGGTATTCTCGAATATGAAGATAAAGAAGATCTGAGTTTTAATAACACTATAATTAAGGATTCAGTTTTAAATTCACCGAAATCGTCGGCAATGATTACATTTGATGACTATGAGGTAAATACAGAAGAGTTTCAGGCAACTGAACCACCAGAAATGGATACCCAGGCAGAACTTGTAGATGAAAACGGACAGGTAGAAGCTGTTGATGAAGAAGATAAAGACGATGCTAAAGACGATAATAAAGATGATGAAGAATCGGACGAATCAACGACTACTGGTACGATCACCACCAGTGCTATTCCCAGCACTTCTACTTTAAGCACAAATAAAGGAAAAACTAACGGAACAAATAAACCTAAATTTGGAGGTAATTGATAACCAGGAATATCTGCCATTGCATTGATGATTGAGTATATATGGATATTGTGGATATGCCTAACCATAGATTATCTTGAATTTGTTAAAATTCGAATTAATTTTAATTATTTTAATTCAAAACAGATCTGACAAAAGTTGAACAGCGGTACGACACTAATGTTATTACTGCAAAACTAAAGCAAATATACGAACAAATCCAATCCGGAAGGAAGCAAACGGAAAGGATGAGAAAGAGAATTTGCCTAAGACTAACCCAGGACTCTGGTTACTGGTGCGAGGGCTCAGTCAGTAAACTACAGGTCAGGTACTACTATGAGAAGTCGAGCCAAAGCTGTGAATGTTTTCTATATTTTGGATGTTTGGGGAATAAAAACAATTTTGATTCCATCAGAGAATGTCAAGACGTTTGCAAACCATTCGCAACCCATGGCTTCAAAAATCCGATGCCCTCTAAGAATGTCTGTACTATAATACCATAAAATTAACAAATTGTGAGACAAATGTTTGTAAATAATTTTATTTCAAAGAATATTAACAGAAAAACAATTAATTTATTTAAAAATTTAATTATATTTTGAATAAACACTCGAAAAGTCTTTACATTAAAAAAGTCTAAAATAATAATAAATTTAAATCAATTTATTTAAAACATTAAAATCAATGGAAGACAGTCTTAAAATGTGTGACAATAAAGGGTTCAATCGATACAAATAACTTCTTTATCAGTGTTTTGTGTGTTTTGTGTCTGACTTTTAAACAAAATTTCCTTAATCTTCAGTTTCCATCGATTTTGATGACATCCCTCCCAAAAGACTTGTCCGCAATTACTGCAAATGAGGAACTCCTGAACTCTATCAAAGACAGTGATGTGAAAGCCTTCGAATTTTATTTCGGCTCCAGATTTGGTGGTCGAACCCCTTCTTCGGTATAATTCTCTTATTTTGATGTTATCCATGATATCGAAGTCATCGCAATTGCATTTTGGACATCGAGTGAACAGATCTTCTTCAGTGACTCTAACATTAAATCTGTTCAAAACCATTTCCATTTGTTCAAAAGCGGAGACATTATTGTTAACCCTATAACACAACCCGTTTGGTAAACGACTCTTAAACTGTTCGTAAGGACCGCCACACGTCAAGAGGACCCGCGTCTGATCCATTGCTATTCGGGCCGCTTTGTGGTGATCGTCATTACTCTCCAATACTATGACATCTGCTCCACATATCCGCAAATATCGTCCCAAACCTTAAGAAAATAATGAATGATAAAAACCAATGGAAGTGATAGACAGCCCATACCCTGAAGCATAGTATCACAGACTGTGCGAAATGAGCGAACATTTTGTACATCATATTTCACTTCTAACTCTTGATTAGGCTTTCCGTTTGTTTTCAGCCGTTTTTCTACTCTTTTTAGTCTTCCGTTCAGAAAATTATCGACAAATTCCTCGAAATCGTAATTATTTTCGTTAAACCGTTTCCTCAATTCATCGAAAATTTCAATCAAACAAAACGCATCCAAAGCCGCGTATTTCACCTGTTCTTCGCGTAGTGGCCGTCGACTCCAATCAGAAAACTGTTCCGATTTGTCGAGTGGTTTACCAAATAAAAGGAATACACATTTGGACAGCCCTTTAATGTCTTTGAGTCGTGCCTCAGATACAGACGTATCGTCGATAAGGTTCTGATATTCGCTTAAAATAAACTCAAAAACTTTGTTCAAATCAAAGGTCTTCTGAGGACTGAATTTAGTCTCAATTGGGAACGACTCTCGAATCTGTGTTAAGTCGTTGTGAAACGCAAAACCAATTTTTAGTATTGACTTTGAATTCAATATCTTATCAGTAAATGTCGTCCAAAGTTTGGAGTCTTTAAGTTTTAAGACATCGATGAGAAAACAGGAATCATTTGATGCGATTTGAAGTAAAGTCAGTTTCTGTGCCGAACTATTGGCCCCCAAAATGGGCGGCCATTCGCCGTCAATTCCAATCACATTAGAATTCTTTGAAAATAAGAAAATCAATTAATATTTGGCGAAGAATTAGAGAAAGAATTACTTCTTTTATTTGATTAATAAAAGACTCAAACTTTTCTTCGGTATTAACCCAATGGACGTCATAAACAAGTGATAGCTTTAATTCATAGAAATCTTCTTTAGTCTCTTCATTACCCCAATCGTCCCAAGAAGTGCTCGAACTATCAATAAGTGAACCAATTATTGAAAAACTAATGAAATAAAAGTCTATACCTTTGGATGGGTTGGGGCTCAGCTTCGACTAAATTCTTAATACAATGAGGTCTCGAATCAATGGGCAGATCGTAATGATTGGCCCATTTGAGGGCGTCGTTAAGCTCTCCATAAGTGACAATCGTTGTGACCAACTCTTGTTGAAGATCTTTATTGGTTCCGACAGTATTTGTAATCATTTCAGAGAAAGATTCGTCAGAAAAGCCTCCCTTTAAACACATAAATAAATCATTTAAACTCAAAGTCAAAGAATAAGACAATTGATGACAGACTTCTTTGTACTTCTTGTAAATAAGATATCGAAGTTGTTTCTCATTCTTCTGTCCATTAATGTTAGGACAGGCGCTATCATCGATGTTGTGCTGTTTCAGGAGACGGTTAACCAGTTTTTGGAGCGATTTTTGTTGTAATTTGTCTTTTCTTGCGTTTGGTATTTGATCCGCGATCTGAAAGCCATAGTTTCTGTTAACAAAGCATTCGTCTAAGAATTGGATCAATTTATATCCGTGTGTTTTCTCGTAGCCACGGATGTAGTCATCGACAACTGATATCTTATCCTAAGATTCAACTATATATTAGTAGAGAGTCATTAAGAGATAATGTGTCCAAACCTGGAACAGAATGGGAACAAGAATTTGCTGAATATCGAAGTTTTCCGATAATTGAAATTTTATCACAAGAATAGCCGCCTCATAGAACTTCTTCTCCAATAAAGATTTGTTTATAACTTCTAATAACTTCTTCTTTCCGATGCTCTCAAGTCGATAGACATCACCGATGATGTCCATCCAGGTCTGGCTATTCTTCCGGAGCGCTAACTGGAGAGCATTCCATCGAATAGATGGCGTCAGATGAGTGGCCACTAATTGTGGACCATTTTCAGACTTCTTCACGTAATTGTCTAATTGCTGAACAATTACGTATGGAAGCGATGACTTAATACCACTTTGTTTTATGTGATTTGTCGACAACTGATTCAAAAGTGACAAAACGTTCAAAAAGACATTCTCTGAACTGCCGAAGAATTGTTGCAATAGAGACTGATATCGCTTGTCTTCGTTGGCATACAATGAGTTCAACCGACGGGCGATATCTTCGAAAGAGTTCATTGTCTTCAATATATTCTTTATTTTGATTTCATATCAAATTTCATTACAATTTCGTGAGAAAAGAGTTAATCAATTAGTTTATGAAATCACCAAAAGATGGCATTAATTCACTCATCAAAAGCTGATTACAAATATTTTATAGATATTAAGCATTGATTTATATGTGATTTTCTCAACAAATAATTTGCGAAAACAATAAACGCATGGATTTTACGACAAAACTTTTGATACGAAATACAAATCCTTTTCATTACGTTTTGTGACTTTCAATAGATTAGACGTGTCTTTAGTTTTGTTTAAATAAATCATTTGATATTAATTTCTGAAGAGTTTTCTCTTCTTTACATTTAATTTATAGCAAAATGGACCGAATGAGAAGTCCAATAGGGTTGGGAACAAAATCGACGGGCGGTGTATCGGGGGTTAGAGGGCGAAAACTGAAGAAGACTTCTCAAGACAAGAACCACTTGAGTGATGCCAATACTGATATCGAAATAAAAAATGACTTAAAAAGTGAGGAAAAAGAGGAGATTCCAAAGCAAGAAGAAGTGCAAACAAGACAATTGAGAGGCCGTACTATTAATTATTCGGTACCAAAAGTCTCCCCAAAACCCAAGACAAGTTTAAAGAGAGACATAACTCATACAGAAACAAATGGCAGACAATTTCCATTTGCAAATCCTGAACCATTGAGACACGTTTCCGGTCCTAAAGGTTGTGCCCGAAAAGGAATTCGAGAACCAAAAGAATACCCAAAAGAATACCTAAAAGAATCGGAGTCTGAGAAATCGGGTAAAGAAGTGAAGCAAAAAGTGATTGAAAGTCAACCCTCGAAAGAAATTCCCAAAAAATATCTGTTACCGAATCCGGAACCGCCCCGACGTCCGCCTAAAGAAAAGCTTACGGCCAGAAAAGCTACCCGTCCTTAAACTCAAATGTCAAAAACGCACCAAAAATTTTGATAAAGAAAGAGGTCTTCAATAAATATTTTGGCGCAAACGACAACATATTTAGCGCTTTTCCACTCAATTAAATCATTTTTCAATAAAATTGTGATTTATTTATATTTTACACTCATTTCCAACAAATTGTATAAACTTTTTATAGTTTTTTACATTTTTTACAAAAAAAATTATTTTTAATAAATATTTGTTTCTTATAATCATCGATGGGGTTCCGGTCTCGAACCGGTCTCATATAGATTACATTATACATGCGCCTGATTAATTATTAAAATAACTGCTCAAATATAACATAATGAGTTGAAATGAGTAGGAATAAAGTTTGAGTTTAGTAAATATATTAAAGTCTATCACAAATTATCAATAAATAGCAATAGAATGTATTAATCAGAAAGTTAAACGTAATAAGATGTCCATAAATATTATATTTTTTTAAAATTACCCTCGATGTCCGGAACACAAAGCCTGCTTATAATTCCAAATTTGAATTGAAAGTCAACTAAAGCACAAATATTAGTTTAAGTGTTGCTAACGAATTGTGAATACACCCATCATAACCTTTTCCTATAAAAATTGAAGGTATAATGTGTTGGGTAATGTGCTGAGACGTTTCGTACCGATTGAATCGACAATAATATGATTTGTGAAAAATTCAGAAA